>PVKA01013973.1:0-53606 GCA_004027165.1 Ctenomys sociabilis | reverse complement strand
TTTGTGGGTTGTCTTTTCACTCTGTTGACAATTTCTTTTGACATGCAGAAGCTCTTTAAGAAGAGTTGATCCCATTTGTTGATTCTTTCAAGAGCTTCCCGTGCGAATATATGTTTGTTCATGAACTCTTTACCTACCCCTATGTCTTCAAAAGTTCCTCCTACTTTCTCTTCCAGGAGATCGAGTGTTTCTGTTTTAACGTTTAGATCTTTAATCCATTTTGACTTTAACTTAGTGCATGGTGATAGAGCTGGGTCAAGTTTTAGTTTTCGGCGTGTAGAAAGCCATGTTTTCCAGCACCATTTGTTAAAGAGGCTATCTTTCTCCCAGTGAGCTTGTGTAGCCCCTTTGTCGAAGATAAGATGGCTGAGTGTTTTCGTAGATGCCTCTGCATACCAGCCTTTTTGTTTTGTTTTGTTTTTGTTTTTTAATTTGAGACAGGATCTCACTAAGTTGCTGAATTGTCCAGACTGGAGAAATTTGCCATCCTGCCTCATCCTCCCAGAGTCCTGGGGTTACTGGCGTGCGCCACTGGTCCCCAGCTGAGTTCCATTTCTTGGTGGAGGTGACAGAACCTTTGTGACCACAATTAGTTCACCAAACTCACAAAGCAAGCATTTTACTATGAACATCTTAAATTCTTTGGATATTTACTGCAGTTTAATTGAAAACATTTTGCCAGTATTTCTCAGGTATTTTTGCCATCCATTTTCTTTCTCTCTTTTAAAAATTCAGTAGAGTAAACTTTCTAGGTTGTGTCCCATAGATCACTGAGTCCCTATTTTTAAAAAATCTTCTTGTCCTTTGTGCTTTAATTTGAATATTTTTGTGTGCCTTAAGGTTCCCTGATGTGTTTTCTTCAGACCATGCAGTGAATTTTTTTCTTTCCGTATTTTATATTTCTTAGCTTTGGAATTTCCATTTTATTTTAAAAGTAGCATCCATTTGACTACTAACGTTCTCCTGTTCACTCATTATGCTAAATATTTCCCTTTAAATTCTTAAACATATTTATCATGGCTGTTTCATTTTAATTTATTTTTTGATATTGGTTATCAAGCGCAGGACCTTGCACTTGCCAGGCAGGTGTTTATGCCGCTGAGCTATCTCCCCGGCTTCATAGCTGTCTTAAAGTCCTGTTAGGTATTGTCAATATCTTTGTCCTCCCTGGATTTGTTTCTCTTGAGTTTTCCTGGCAATAGATCCCGTTTTCTTGTTGTGTTCATTCATAGTAATTTATGATGGTATGTTAGATGCTGTGACAGCGTGTCATTGAGAATGGATTTTGTTTCTTTGTTTTAAAGGTTGCCTTCTGTTTTCATAGCAGTTAACTTATTGGTCAATCCATTGGATTCCATTGTTCTTAATTTAGTTTGGGTTTTTGAGATAGGGTCTCTCTATGTAGTTTAGGCTAGCTTTGAACTCACTGCAGCCCAGCTGGCTTCAAACAATAATTCTCCTGCCTCAGCCTCCCCAGTCTTGGGATTACATATGTGTGCCACCACCATGCCTGGCTCCATTGAGCTTACTTGTAACCTTTGCTAGGGTCGTCTAGGTCTTGAATTCAGTGGCATTTTTGTAGGGTGCTTTGCAGGGTGCATCTACTCTGGCTGCTGAGAGCGGAATCTCCACATGGCTCGTGCTCCCTGAAGGGATGTGCTCTGCTGGCCTCTCCACCAACACTGCCCCACACCTCTATAGCCAGTCCTTAAGGAGGCCCCTGGGCTGAGTTCTGGACTTCTTTTGGGTCCTTTGCTCTGACCACAAATTCCAACTACCTCAGCATCCCTGAATGCCAATTGCTGTCACCAGATCAGAGAGTGCCGTTGCCTTTCTTAGCCTATGTCCCAGAAGCTGTTTCCAGGCAAAGTATCGCATCTATTGTGTGGATCCTTCTTGTGTCTTCTTTCTTTTGGGGATGTCTGAAAGCAGTTTTTTTTTTTAATATACTTTGTTTACTTTTATGTTTTCTGTGGAAAGATCAGTCTATAATAAATTCCTTTTAAGGTCTTCCCTCCTCTCTTTCTCTCTCTCTCTCTCTCTCTCTCTCTCTCTCTCTCTCTCTCTCTCTCTCTCTCTGTCATATCCCCCCCATCTTAGAGATCAAACTCAGGACCTCACACATGCTAGGCAGATGCTCTACCACTGAGCCCTTAGAATTTTTTCATAAATCAAAATGCCTTATATTAGAAAAAACAGAACTACCATTCTGCATAATGCTGAAATGACCAATCTGAAGCATCAAATACAAGTTTCAGCAAAATGAAGAGCCTCCTAGAGCTTTCTTTGACTCTTGGCCAATAGACTTGTTTCAGTAACGGGTTTTGAGCTGATGAAATGAATTCCAGCTAAACATCTTTCTCCACTTACTCTGTGGATTCTTCCAGTTGTCACCAGGAAGGGAGCCAGCAGCAGTTGTGCTGCTGGCTGGGGAGGCTTTGAGATGTACGGGGGAGCCACGAGAGCTGGGACTAAAACTGAACGAATAACTAAAAGCCACACAGTGAACTCACAATCCATCTCTCTTAAAGTCAGACACTTGCAACTACTGGTCCAGTCTGAGAGTCTTTTGCAGACCTCCTCTGATAAAAAGGTCCACTTTCTACTGCTGTGGGCTGACCCCCAGGTGGCCTGGGATGCATAAAATGTCGAGGATCACCCCGTCACCTTTGGCTGCCATTCAGACTCCCCTTCCTTCATGTTTGCTCTGTGCTCTTTCTTCTTTCAGGCCAGAAACTGAGGGAGCTGAGAAGGTTGTCCAAGGATCTGACTCCGGAGAGTCCCGACTGCGACAGGCCACCGCTTCGGCCCCTTGGCCTCCTAATTTTTGGTTGCAGCAGTGGTCCCGCATTTGAGAGCGTTGCTAAGTCCTGAGGGACGATGCTGACACCCTCTGCTTCTGCTTGTGGCACAGCTTATGTACGGGCAGGAAGTTATCAGTTGCAGCATAGCTGGGAAATGCTGTTAAGAAGCATCCGCTCTCTGACTATCCCAGAAGCTACTTGAAAATGTAAGGAGCCAAACAAAATTATTTTTTATCCTTAATGCTAGTAGAGCAGATTGCGGAGGGAAATGATGATCGAGTTCTGTCTTGTGTGCTCTTGGGGTCCGGGCAGCATCTCAGCTTGGCTGGGGCCAGGGCCCTGTGGCTGAGAGAGGGTGCCGGCCCTCTATGACCAGCCTGATGACCCTGTGCTGACTTAGATGCAGGGAGATTTGGGGGAAATGGTGTGCTAAAGTTGACAAGGCCATACTTTACTTGTGTAACTGTATTTTCATTATAACCAGACAAGCTGCAACACCTTGAGTCTGCTCAGAAAGGCTTCTCTCTGCCTCTTTTCACTCACAAATGCAAAGCTAATACTCAGGCACTGCTGTACAGTGGGAATTTGCTGCTGCCACTTGGCATGGCCCTGGGCTCCAGAACTGACATCTCTCATCTGCCACAGGACATGGGACACCGTGGGCGACTGCAAAGGGAGGCTGGAGGTCCTTGGGTCTTACGCCTTTGTGTGGGGCCAAAGTGATGGTTAGTAGTGACCTGGAGTCATGACGCTTTTAGAGTATTTGGAATCGTGAGGGGGACGCTGTCCTCTTTGTTCTTCTGTAAGCACAAGAGGAAGCAGGCATGACTCTTAATAGGACCTGCACACTGCATGTGCTCTGTTCTCTGGTGGCAGCGGTGCATGATTTGGAAGGGGCACAGACAACGGGGTGCTTCAGCCTCAGCTGTGAGGATGCCGTGCTGCCGTGGCTGCTGGGAGCTCAGGCTCCATCAACAGGATTTTTCTGAGATTACCCTGAACACTGGCAGAATCGAAGAGCTTTGGTGAAGACAGTTCAGTGTGTGTGTGTGTGTGTGTGTGTGCGTGTGTGTGTGTGCGTGCACACATGCACATGGATCAGGGTCTGTGTGTGAGTGTGGATGTGTTTGTACTGGGGATGGGCAAATGGGAACTCACAAGCAGAGGAATTAGGGGAGCAGCTGTGGCAATGCTCGCTCTTTGACTTTACAGATCCAAACAGTGGTTGTGCTAGAGAGAGAGAGACGAGAAGGAATGGATTTTAGGAAGATTTTTATAGTAATGCCCATGGGGGCCTTGTGGAACTTTCATCCATAAGTGATGTCTCTGTCTCTTCTAAATCCCCATTCAGTTGTGCTTCTTACCACATTTATTCTATTACATAGTTTTATGATTTTTCTTGTTTAGTTTTGGTACTGGGGATTGAACTCAGGACCTTGTGCTTGCCAGGCAGGTGTTTATGCCACTGAGCTATCTCCTTAGGCCACATTTCTTCTTAGTAATTGTATATGTATATGTATGCTATGGTTTATGTCTAGTTATTCCCCCAAAGCCTCATGCAGTATGGGATGGGGACTTCAAGAGTTTGAGATTGACTCTTAATTCACTGGAATTATGGGTCTTAGTGCTGCTGGGATTGTGGGTATGAGCACTTCCCCCAGCCTGGGGCAGACAGCCTGAATGTAACTTAAGAGAGACAGACTTCCTCTCTGTAGCCATTGCTACTGTAGCCATTCCTCCATTTGGCCCTCTTGCCCTTTGCCCCCACCATGCAAGGCTGTACTATGAAAGGTTGCTCTCTGTCCGGTGCTGCTCTGCCTTGGAGCCAGCCGAGTATGGACTGAAACCTCCAGCAACTGTGAGCTAAATAAACCTTTCCTTCCTTCATTTTGGGTGTTGGGTATTTGTCCCAGTAAATAGAGAAGAATAACTGAGACAATGTACAAAACTCCCTTGCCCGGTTTTTACCTTGTGGGTGTGGGAGCTGGGATCTTCGTAGTGTGTGAGCACTTTACTCACCTCCCGTACAGAGATTCTGTAAATATTTGCAGGCTGAATGAATTTTCAATTCCTTTCTGAATTTTGTTGGCATTGTTGGGAAAACTTGCAATTAGGAAAGAGAAAACATCTCAGTAGTCTAAGTGGTTAATAATCATATAATTAAAGTGATAATATGGTAAGTGGTAAACATCTTGAGTTTCAAAGACTTTTGATATATCCATGTCATCACTGACATTATAAACACACATGGCTTAGCATACTAATAGTCACTAACCGCTGTGTCTGAGTGTTTTTTAGTACAAAATGGGGTGCATTACATCACCCTACCTGAAAGAGCTATGCTATAATGTTCAATTTTTCAGTAGGTGTCAAATGCACTTGAATAACTAATAGCGAACACATATAAAAATCTTACTGTTTGTTGTGGTTTGGGTCTAGTCGGGCCCTCAAAACCTCGTGTAGGTCATGAGCTGGACTTCTAGAGTTTGTGATTAACTCATGATCCACTGGGATTATGGGTGTGAGTGCTACTGGGATTATGGGTGTGAATGCTGCATCTAGGTTGGGCAGATGCCCTGAATGAAACCTCCCATGACTACAAGCTAAATAAGCCTTTCCTTCCTTAGGTTTGGGTGTCGGGTATTTTGTCCCAGCAATGAGAGAAAAGTAACTGAGGCACAGTTAGAGAGAAAAGAATACACACAACTGTGTCTGTACACCCTTCAGAAGGCACACCAGTGTGCTAGTGTGTGTTTTTAAGGCACATTGTTCGTTGCTTCCATTCGATTATTCTTTGAAAAGGTCTTGGGGGCTAACGACGACGATGGTGGTGTGCTTGTAATAATGACGCCTTCGGCAGGCTTTTTAGTTCATAAAGCTCACATGTGTTGTCTCAGATCTGTTAGTTCCCCGATAGGGGAGGGAGGTGCTCTTTGCAATGCGAACTTTCTGATCAAACGGAAAGATCCAAACTTAGCTGCAAAGTCCTTCTGAGTGCAGGTTTATTCAGTTGACACCACATCTGATCTTCTGAAACACATACACTGGTCCTCACAGGACATCTGAGAATGACACTACACAGAACAGCACTCATGAAACTAAGCCTTTCCCACATTCCTGTAAGATGGCAGTGTTGAGGTAGCTCACCGTGTTGCCCATTTCTTGGCCTGATCTTCTATGAGTAGGGGAAGGCAGTGGAGCAGAAAGCACAACTGCTTCATCCTCCCTCCCCTCCCTTCCTCATCCCTCCCCTTCCCTCTGCTTCCCTCCCTTCCCCAACCCTTCTCTCTCCTCCCTTCCCTTTGTTACCAGCTTCCTCTGCCCCACAGGTCTAGCTGCTGGAGGGGTGGAATCTGCTACCTAGGAGGCCCCCCAGAACAGTGCAGGAGATGGCACTGAGGGGTCTGAGCTGACTGTGGCAGAGGGGCTTTTGTGACAGTGGAGGGTTTGCAAATACGGAAGGGGTGCTTGCTCACTTTATAGTTATTATACATTCTTTCCTGCAGATGTCTACCTGATATTATTCTGTGCTCTGGCTGAGCCAGAAGCCAGTGACTCCTAGGTGACGCAGAGATGACTGGATTAAGATTTAAGAGCACATTAAAATCTTAAATTGCCTGAAACCTGTGGGGAGTGCTCAGAACTCCAGACCTGGTAGTTACCATGTTCACCTAAAACAGAGTCCAGAACAGAATACTGTTGGTCTCCACAGGAAAGTACTTATTGTAATTTTTATTAAGTAGCTTCTTTTGCTCTAGATTGTGAGCTTCTGGTGAGCGGTGTTGGCATCTTGCTTATCTTCGTCCTCCAGGAAAAAAAAAAAGTGTGTAATGACCAGCAGAAAAGTGGTACGCAGTCCCTCACTTAGCCCGGAGGTTATGTTCACTTATCACCCTCGATAAGTGAAAATCAACGAAGTAACGACGTGTATTTATTTTAGTATTTGTATGTATTTTAATTCTTTATAAACCCTCTCACACTCTGATAAACCTTTCCCACACTTTTAAAAGCACTTCAAATGTTCTTAACCATTTTTTAAACTTATAAACCTATGTAATTTTAACAACATATGTATACTCTGTACACTACTGCAAAATCCCACGAGATAGCAAAAAATCTGTGATAAATAATTTAGATAGTTTTTGAAGAGCTGGCCAAATAGCTCAATGGATTAAAGCACCTGCAAGCAAGGACAGGGGCTGGGGGTTCGATTCCCCGGCCTGCTATGGCAGCCCCGCCCCTGAGGCGTGTTGAGAAGGCACTTGAGACTGGGCATGGTGGTGCATGCCTGTAATCCCAGCTCTTGGGAGGCTGTAAATAGATGGATCACTATGAGTCTGATTTAGTAGTGAGACCCTCAACACTCTGTAGACCTTTCCCTAAAATACATATATATATATATATATATATATATATATATATATATATATATATCCTGTGAAACGGTGAGCCCACGAAAGTTGAACCACAGAATAGCAAGGGACTGCTGTTTAGTTTACTGATAGATGAATAAAATGAATGTGCATTCATAAGTGATGTGTTCAGTCATTAAAGGTTACTCCTACCTAGGAGGCCCCCAGAACAGCAGCGGGAGAGGGCACCAAGGGGTCTGAGCTGACCATGGCAGAGAAAGCCACAGATTTGGACAGTTTAATCTGCAAAGTTTAAGTCTTACTAACTCGAGTGACATTTCTTTGAAAAGTAGATATGACAAAAAGCTAGAAATAAGTGTTAAAACTGTTCCTTCAGGATTGTGCATTCTAATACAATGATCTCTTTAGAACTAATAGCCATTGCCATCATGATTTATTTAGTACTGAAAATAATTTTATTTCATTAGCAATATATTCAGTCTGAGCCTTTTTCCAACTCAGATGTGTTACCCTTAGTTGCTGTTTGAATTAGAAGGTTTTCAACAACTGACTATGAAATTCATTTGGGAAGAGCTGAAGAACTTCGAGAAGAAGGAGGAGAAGGAGAAAGAGAAACAGGAGGAGAAGAACAAGAGGAAGAAGAAGTAGAAGAAGAACTATGAGAAGAAGGAGAAGACTGAGAAGGTGAAGAAGAAGAAGAAGAAGAAGAAGATGATGATGAAGAAGAACTATGAGAAGAAGGAGGAGGGGGAAGAGAGGGAGGAGAAGGAGAAGAAGAAGACAGAGAAGATGAAGAAGAATAGGAAGAGGAAGAAGAAGAACTATGAGAAGAAGGAGGAGGAGGAGGAGAAGAAGAAGAAAAAGAAAAGAAGAAGAAGAAGGAGAAGGAGGAGGAGGAGAAGAAGAAGAGAACTATGAGAAGAAGAAGAACACCAACACAACACAATCAGAAACACAGTAATTCACTGGTGTATAAGAAACAAAAGCCAGCTGGTACTTATGGATCCCTGGATAGGCAAATGCAGGTGCTATAACAATATTCTTTAGACTGGGCTTATAAGCAACAGAAGTTGATTTCTTCCAGTGGAAGGAAAGCCCAAGATCAAGATGCCCAAAGAGTCAGTGTCCAGTGAGGGCCTCTTTCTAGCTTAGACATGGCCTCTCTTTGCTGATCCTCATGTGGCAGGCGCTCTCTGGGGTCCCTGTTGTGTGAACACTAGTCCCCGTTCACAAGGGTAGGCCTAACGTCCCTACTCCCAGTACCATCACTCTGGGGGGGAGGGTACGATTTCAGAGTAGTGGTTATTTTGGGGAGAGGGATAGGTATTAATCACAGCAACAAGATACCTCCCAGAAGATAAAATTTACATCATGAGACATGAAATAAAATGAGATGAGATTCTAAAAGAAAATGCTATCAATTGGATTTCAGAGGAGAGAACTTTAAGAGACAAACTGCTGAAAAGAAGTGAGATCTAAGCTGGGCCATACGGAAATTAGTCAGTGTGAGAAAATAACTTCATGTTTGTTTCTTTTTGCTGTGTAACAAATGACTGAAAATTTAGTAGCTTAAAGCAGCACACTTTATTATCTTGCTGTCTCCATGGGGCAGGGGCTCAGCTTGACTGGATCTTGTGCTCAATAAATTGAAGGCTGAAATCAAGGTGTTGACTGTTCCTTTGTGGGCATTTTGGCGACCTCAGACTGGCACATGGCCAGTCCTTGCAGTTATAGGATGGAGAACTCTGTTTCCCTGCTAGCTGTCAGCCAGGCTGCCCGTGTTCTTGCACTTGGGGTCCTCCCACTGGTCCCCATGTAACACGGTAGCTTCCATCTTCAAGGCCTGCCGAAGAATCTCCTGCTTCTTCCACGTTCTATTAAAGAGCTCACTTGATTATCAGGACCACCCAGGGAGATCTCACTCTTGATTAATTTAAAGGCAACTGTAGACCCGAGGTCTGTATGTATGTACAAGGTCTTCACCTTTGCCATCTGGTGAACATGGGAGTGGGAGTCAGGCTTTCCCTCCTTTGCCGGGCTGTGTTGGCTAAAAACACATTAAGACCCTGCCTACACTTGAGGGGGATTTGCATGGAGGTAGGTCATTGCATGGGCACTTTCGAATCCTGCCTGCTCTGTGCAGTTTCTAGTTTTGCAAAGGATTCTCTTTTGAGATTCTATTTTTATTTTATTGTGGTAAGGACACTTAACATGTTGTCTACCCTATTAAGAAATTTTTAAATGTGCAGTACATTATTGCCATATATGGCTAAAGTATTGGATAGCAGATCTCTAGGCTCATTTGTCTTACTTGATTAGGACCTTTCACCATTCTACTCTTTTATTCTATGAATTTGATGGCTGCTAACACTTCCTGTAACTGGAATTATGCAATACTTCTCGGTATGTCCCTGATTTATCTCACTTACTGTTGCATATCACAGAATTTCCTATATTCAAGGGTGCATAGTTTTCCATTCTATGCATTTTCTTTTACCTGTTGCTGAACATTTAGGGGGTTTCCACATTTTGGCTACTACAAATTGTGCTGCAGTGAACATGGGGGTGTGCCTGTCTTTTCCAGATTCTCATTTTAATTCTTTTGAATAAGCGTTCGGAAAGTAAGATTGCCAGATTAATAGTAGATTTAGTTTTGACTTTTTGAGGAATTCCTAAGCCGTTTTCATAATGCACCTCTATTTTAGTTTCCCACCATAATGTACAGAGGTCCTGACTTTCATATATTTTTACTAATACTTTTTTTTATAATAAAATACTCTTGACAGGTATGAGGTGATAACTCATTGCTGTCTTGGTTTGCATGTTCCTAATGGTTAGTGACAGTGAGCACTGTCTCTGTATCAGTTGGCCATTCATATTCTTTGGAGAAGTACCTATTCAAATCTTTAGCCCATTTTTTATTCTTGTGTAGGTAATTAATTATTTCCTTCTGTGCTGGGGCTCAAACTTAGGACCCTGGCAAATGCTCTACCACTGAGCTATATCTTCAACCGACAGCTCATTTTTAAATTAGGATTAATAGGCTTTAAGAAAAAAAAAAAAAAACTACTAAGTTGTGGGAGATATAAATTATCTGCTTGATTTTATTTTTGGTGGTGCTGGGAATGGAACCCAGGGCCTCACACGCGCCAGGCAAGTGTTCTACCACTGAGCCGCACTCCCTAAATGACTTCACATGTTGTTATTTGGAAACGTTGTAAAAATGAAGTCTTTTTTAAAAATGAGCTGTGGGTATTTAAATGCCAGGCTAAGGGGAAAAAAAAAAAAAAAGCGTGTCTTATACTTGGCAGCCTTACTTAGGCCAGCTGTCCACAATTATTAAGGAAGAGCAAAGGAGCCCGGAGTGAGTTATAATTAAAGAAACCATGCCATCATTTTGATACGCTGCGAGAACTTCCGAGCCAGTCTTTTGGCTGCTGGTGTTGACTGTCTCCCATCTGCCCCTATTCGCAGTCAAGGTGATCTTTCCAGAACGTGCCTCCAATCATGTCACCGCCTGCTTAAAATACTTCTGCGGATGCTTAGTCAGACACAGCTTGCTGGCTCCCGGGATGGGACCACTGTGCCGTGCAGCTGCGTGCTCACAGTGCGTGTTTCACGTGCCCTTCATTCAAGCTCTACTGAGGTTACAGCAGCAGGGTTTGGAGAGGAACTGGATCAGAGAAACACTAGTGGGTAGTGACAGAGGATGATTTAGTTCATGTGTGCTACCGCAATGGAATACCTGCATTATAAAGAACAGAGCGTTGTTTCTCATGGTTCTGGAGGGTGGGAAGTCCAAGACTGAGGTCCCAGCGTCTGGTGAGGTGAGCTTGGTGCTGCGTTATAATGTGGCAGGATGGAGAAAGGTGTGAACTCTTTCCCGGAAGCCCTTTGTATAGCGGCAGTGATACATTCAACAGCTAAACACCCATGACCTAAACTCCTTCCACTCAGCGCTACTTCCCAACATTATTCCATTAGGGATTACATTTCCAGTGCATGAACTTTAGGGAACATATTCCAGCTATGGCAGAGGGGAGCGCTGATTCCATGCAGGGAAATAAGGAGTGTAGGTGCCGTAGATGTGGGAAAAGATGAGTTTAGAGTGCGGTCACTATCGAATGTCACACCAAGGGCTTCTTGCATGCCTGGCCTTGACTGAGTACTGTATGATCTGTAAAGGAAGCACAGATGTGATCTTTACAGAGATAAGATTCACAAGAGACGAGGGGCAGGGCTGGTGAGACAGCTCAGTGGACTAAGCACCTGCTTAGGCAAGCGAAGGGACCTGGGTTTGATCGCCAGCATCACATGCTGCACCAGCCCCACCCTTGGGCTGCCGAGTGGGCCACAGAGACCAGGCGTGGGAGTACACAGCTGTAATCCCAGCACCGGGGAGGCTGAAAACAGGAGGGTCGCTATGAGCCTGAGCTATATAGTGAGACCCTGTACCACATACATTAAATAAATAAATGAAGAAGGGCAAGAGACGGATTATTGCCAGTAATATCAGATTCTAGAAGTGGAACAGTAGGAGTGCCAACTAATGACTAAATGAAATTTCCCCCATGCCATGAGGGACCCAATAAGAATAATGCCAGATAAACATTCTTTTCATTGTTTTTGACATTAATTAATTAATTAATGTCTGACATTCTTAAGACCTAATTTGAGGGCACACAAAAATATCAGGAGAAGTTTCCATCTTACCTAGATTTATCTCAGATTGATTTTGTCTTTTTAATGTAATATGAACTTGATTTAATAATCCATTTTTTATTTTTTAAAGAATATAAAATAGTAAGGAAAAACTAAAATAGTAAAAATAATACAAAATTTTACTAAACAAAGTAACAGGAATTCAACAAAGGTTGCTGTATTGCATGACGCTATCTTCAAATTAGTTGTTTCAGTTACCAGATTAAAAATGTGCAAAACTGGTTTCAAAGCAACAAAAAAGTTATAAGAAATTAAAAAGAAAAAAAAAAGCATTAAATTTCAAAAGACCAGCAGAAATTGACAGTACAATTGCCCAAATTATTATTACACATAAATATATCCTTTTCCTTCTTTCTTCTGTCCTTTTCCTCATCCTAGTTTTTCCCTCCCACTGAACAAATTCTTTCTCTTTACCAGTACTGATTGTACCTTTCCAACCATATTTGCTCTTTCAGGTTCTCACACTGGTGAGACAATATGATGTTTGCATGTGTGGATCTGATTTATTTCACTTACCAATAAATACAGTCTCCAGTTGCATCCATTTATCTTTTTTATAGCTGAGTAACACTTCACTATGTAAAAATACCAGATCTTTTTTCTATCCATTGCTCAGTTGATGGGCATTTGGGTTGTCATTTAGCTGTGACAAATTACGCTACTATAAACATGGGAGCACATATATTGCTGTGGTTTGGTGATTTTAGTTCTTTTGAAAAAATACCTAGAAGTGGAATAGCCTGCTTGAATGGGACCTCCAGTCCTAGCTCTTTGAGGAATTTCCATAATGGTTGTACCAGCCTGCACTCCCACCACCAATAGAAAAGGGTTCCTTTCTCCCACAGCCTCTCCAGCATTTCTTATTGATCGATGTCTTGATGTTAGCCATTCTTTCTGGTGTAAGATGGTATCTCAGCCTTGTTTTAATTTGCATCTCTTGAGTGACCAAAGATGTTGAATATCTTTTCATATATTTATTTATTTGCCATTTGTATCTCTTTTCATTGATGAAGTGTATATTCATCTCAGATGCCCAGTTTTGGATTGGGTCTTTGAATTTTGGAGGCCTGATTTTTTTATATGTTCTAGATGCGAGTTCTTTGAATTTTGTCTTTCCACATGTCCTTTGTCTCTTAACAATCTGGTTACAGATTATTGAAGTTCTTTTGTGCTTTCTGTAGACCATATGGAAATCATGTGCTTATCTTTTGTTGCTTTCTCACGTTCATGTTCTTCTAAAGTGTTGAGCTAGAAGTGGGTTTCAGCTGCTCTGGGCTGCTTTCCTAATACAGGCAAGGCTCTGGGTAAAATAAGCATGAAGGGTGCTGCTTTCTTTCTCAAGTGGATTCCAATCTCGGCTTCTCTCCTTTCCCATGTGGTTAGTAGAATCCAGCATGTCGGTGTCTAGCCAATTTGCAGCTCATCTCATTTGTGGTTCTCCTAGCAACTTTATATGCTCTCACTGCTGAGCAGCAATGTGACTCCCTTCTGGTACCGGCACTGCTTCCCAGGAAGGCACCCTGCGGGCCCGGCTCCCCTGTGGAGCACCTCTGCCATTGACTGCTGTCCCCAGTGCCTTCCCCAGGTGCACACAGACACTGAGGGTCACCTGCAGCACTTGCTTCACTGAAATTCCAGGCTCTGCTCCAAAGCTCTGAACACTTTGCTCCTGTGAGGAATTCATAAAGCCCTCCAGAGGGGCTGTAGGTGGCAAAAGATGTTGGCACTCATAAGCTCTGCTTCCCCAGTGTTCTGCAAGGCTACACACTATACTACAAGCTTAGTGATTTATAAAGAAAGACTTTTTTCTTATAGTTGTGGAGTTTGGGTGGCTCAACATCAAAGAGCCCACACTTGATGAGTGCCTTCATAATGTTCCATCTCACAGAAGAGCATGGTCCATAAATCCAGGAGAGAAAAGTGGGGGCAGGTAAGGACAGGTGGACCAGCCACTTTCCCATCATGGAAGCAGATGGCAGATACCTGCAGTTTAAGGGAGGAGGAGTTCACTGTGGCTCACTGTTTCAGAAGGTTCAGTTCATGGTCCGTTGGTCCCATGCCACAGATGACGTGCAGGGAAGGTGCTCAGCCCGTGGCAGTCAGAATGCAGAGGCTGAGGGGAGAAGCTGGTGAGCAGAATCCCCCCCTCCAGGTCATGCCTTCAGTGGCCCACCTCCAACCAGGCTCCACCTGTCACAGCCACTTAGCTGCTGAACTGTCAGTGGATAAACCCATGGATGAGTAGTACAGTCTCACTGTCCACCTTCCAAGGACAGAAGAGTTTGGGGAACGCTTTAGATCTAAAGCAGAATAGAGGGAAAAGGGGCTGTGCTCACTGTTTTATCAGGAGCCCATTCCCCTGACAAGCAGCATAACCCATCCATGAGGGAGACGCTGCATGGCGTAATCACCTCTTAAGGGTCTCATCCTTTAGCAAGTTGGCACAGTGGAGTAGGTGCCCAACCCCTGAGCCCTGGGGGACATATTCAAAACATAACACTAGGTAACTCCAGCGAATTCCTCAGCTCTTTAAGGCACCCTGTATGTCAAAAAATGGAGAACAAATGCATCAAGATTTCCCTTCTTCAAGAGCCAAAGGAAAAGAGGGAGACACTGGGATCAAAGGGGAGGAAGGTCTGCCTGGCAGGAAGGGTCTACCTGGGGACCCTGGAATGCTAAGCCACAAAGGCCACACAGGTCTGAGAGGCCCACAGGAGCCATCTGGGGAAAGCAGACCAGCGGGGCCCCCAGGACTACTCAGCCAACCAGGATTTCCAGGACTCAGGACAGGCTTGCCTGTCTCGTGGCCCAGATGCTGCCAGCACATGTGAGAGTATCACAGGGCAGACCTAAGCCACCAGGACCCCTGGAAAAGATGGTCTTCTGGGCAGGGCAGGATCCATGCGGGAACCTGCCAACCTGGCCAGTGCATCTGGAAGGACCTTGAGGGCCAGTAGGTCCCAAAGGTAAGGAGCCCAAGGTGGCCCAGGTGAACTTGGAGGTGGCCTCCAGTATGAGATCGGGCCCCTGGGATCCCAGGCTAACCTGGGGAGCTCAGCTGCGCTGAAGATGGGCTCCCGGGGAGTCCTGGCCCTCAAGGGAGACAGGACCTGATGGACAACTTGGCCTTCCAGGCCCACCTGGTTCTCTTGGCCTGTCTGACACCTCCCAATACTCCTACTTTGCCAACCTTCCCAGCCGGGTAATGTGAAAAGCCTTTAGAATATTCTAGAAAATCAGAAGACTGTAGTGGATTTCTGAAATTTGAACTTATAGCCCAATGGGACACCAGAGGCCTTAAAACATTTCAGCAACTTCCTTTGCTTGTTTCTTCTTTTTTTATATCTGTTCCTTCAGACACCTCAGAATTATTAAAACCAACAGATGCTGCAGATCTTCGGATTACTAATGTTATTACTCATGATTATTATATTATTGTTGCATTTGCAGTGCTTGTGTTTTCTCTCTGCTCCCAAGCTGAGAACATAAGACAGCAGGGCAGCAGGTGTTCCTGACTCCCCGAGGGCACCATCTGAAGCACAGCTCCCAGTGGTAGAGACTCTTGGTGCCAGGAAACCCTGACCAGACACTTGCAGCATTTACCTCTTTCCTGAAAATCAGATTTTACAAAATGGAGCCAAAAAAGCTTCTGTCCTCAGCTATGCCTAGAAGTTGCCCAGGGAAAGTAATTCCTGAACTACTGCTTCTCAGAAAAGCGGGAAGAGCAAGGGCTTGCAGGCATGCAGAGTTTTCTGTCCATGCAGGCAGAGTGCAGCAGAGAGCAGTCTGCTCTCGGTCACAGCTGGTGGCAGGGGTATGATGTGAGGGCTGCCTGTGGCTTGGTGGGATTCCAGATCCAAGCCAAAGATGGGAAACGGGTTGAAGCAGCCCCCGAAGTGTGGAGTTACTCTTAAACCACGGGTAAGGTTGCCTTTGAATTCCTCTTGTTGGCTTCCATTTATTAATTTTCACCTTTATTTGACAATTAATAAAAGTCAATAATAAACCACTCCGGTTTTCCTGATGGTGGGCTGTTGGCTGGGCCACTGACCAGAACTGAGAACTCCTTTGTCCAGGTTCTGATTCTGAAATATTTGCCTTGGCTGAGTGTGTGTATGATATTGTTGGCACGGGCGGGGGTGCTTAATAAACCTGTTTCCTTTTTTTTTTTTCCTTTTCTGTTTTTAGTAAGGGTCTAAAGGGTCTCAGGGTCTCACGACGTAGATCGGACTCGTAGCATGTGTTCAGCCTCCCAGAGAGCTGGAATTACAGGCATGTGCCACAGTGTCCAATAGTGTGCCCCAGGGGCAGGGCTGGCGTGGGATGCAGGAGATCGAACCCTGGCCACTGCATCTGCCTAAGTAGGTGCTTTAATCCTCTGAGCTATTTGGCCAGCCCTTGAGTTTCCTTCTTAGAAAAAAAAAATCTTCTTTTGCAGAAGGAGGCAGAACCCAAGCCCTTTCTGCAGACATTGGTTAGAAGGCTAGAGGGCTGTGGGCATTTTCTTTGAACCTTGATTTCTTGCGCCTAAGGGCAGAGAGCCTTTGAGCTCATGCAAGCTTGTGCCTTAGGTCATTCCTGTAATGACAGGTCACCCATGCGTGTCTTCCCAAAGTGCCTGTCTCTCATGGGGGCTGTATCTTCTGACAATATCCTGAGCTCCTTGGAACTCTGGTGCATCGCACTGTGCAGTCTGCCCCAGGTTGGCTATTGGTAGGTGTGGCATGGTCCCCACCTCCCTCCCCTGGCCTCATCTCAGTGGCTTCACACAGTGAAGGTTCACTCGTCATGCACACTAAGTTTTTTGTAAGTTGTAGATTGTTCTTCACCTTGTATCTGTAATACCCAAACATACATATCTTCTGTGTTAGTTTCCTGGGGTTGCCAAAGCAAGATACCTCAAGCTGAGTGTTTTAAACCCAAGTCTATTCCCTCACATCTCTTGGGATGGAAGCCTAAAAATAAGGTGGCGGCAGGACATGTTTTCCCTGAAGTCTGTAGGGAGGAAGACTTGTCCCTTTCCAGCTTCTGGTGGCTGCCAGCCATGCTTGGCGCTCCTTGCCTGTCTGAGCCTTAGGCTCTGTCTCCACCCCACCTTCACACAACCGTCACCACTGTGCTCTGATTTCTCTCTTAATGGTCTCACCTCAGAAGTGATACCTGACAGTTTGGTTCATAGCCCAGTGGCCCAAATGTGGTCCAACATAACTACAAGGGAGCTTGGTAAATTCAGGAGAGCGACAGGTATTTGAGGAGCATAAGCTGTGAAATCCTCAAGTAGCCCTTCTCCCGGAGCCTAGGAGGCCCTGGGCCCACATGAGACTGAGTAGCTTCTGAGCAGCGTGATTCTCCATCAGGAAACGCCCTGGAAAGCTGCTCAAAGAGACAGAGAGGGAAAACAGTTTCTGAGATTTTGTAAGAACATCCTACTTTTACTTTAATCCAGAGGTTATAAAATGGTCAGTGGATTACACCTGTAATTTTCCTTGTACATTTGGAAGCTCAACAGTGTACAAGCCCATGTTTCTTAGAATGCCACTAGGAGGAACTGTTCTCCATGGACAGTCCTATCTCTGTGGCTTGCCATTCACCATAGTGTCATCAAGACCGAGGCTGAGTATCATGTGTCCTTTTTCTTCGTGAGTTTCTGATAGGACCAGTCTTTTCCATATATATATATATATATATGCTATCTCTATCTATCTGTCTGTCTGTCTGTCTGTCTGTCTGTCTGTCTATCTATCTATCTATCTATCTATCTATCTATCTATCTATCTATCTATCTATCTATCTATCTATCTATCTATGCCATTTTTACCTAACTGGCCATTCAAAGTATTTGTGTTTATAACCTTGATTTCTAGTAAAACCTGCATTTCCATGTATTTTATAACATCCTGGTGCTTTTAAAATACTACCCCAAAGCATTAATTATATTGAGCTGAGGACTCAGATTGATTTCAGCTACAGCCATAGCAATAGGTTGATAAAGGCCTGGAAATACCTATAATGGGGGACTAAATATTTTTCATTGTGATAGTTGCATAAGTCTGAATGTAAAGTTATGCTTGTGACTTTGTTTCAAGTAAATTCTTACTAATAGACCTTTTTCTGGTGCCTTTTCTCCCACATGCAGACCAGTGGAACGATCCAGCGAGGATGTGGATATAATCTTCACCCGCCTAAAGGAAGTTAAAGCTTTTGAGAAGTTTCACCCAAACCTCCTGCATCAGATCTGTTTATGCGGTTATTATGAGAATCTAGAAAAAGGAATAACATGTAAGAAACGCACCTCCGGGGGCACATGTTCTAGGTTGGTTGGTGCACATTATGGCCACTGTAGGATGACAGCACATGGAGTATGTGTGGGCCAGTGTTTGAATTTCTTTTTCTTTTTCTTTTGGTACTGGGGATTGAACTCAGGACCTTGTGCTTGCCAGGCAAGAGTTTATGGCGCTGAGCTATCTCTCTGGCCCTGGTGTTTGAACGACCAGTAAGCTGGTCATTTCCTTGTCATCTGTTTATTTAGTTCCCCGTCGGAGAACTAAACTCTTGTCCTCAGCATATAAGTGGGTTTCCCAGGGCAGATGGGGCTGGAAGGATATACTGACTCATGCATTTTGTGATTTCCAGAGAAATTCAAATAATTATCTTCTTTAATCCTAAAAATACATGATCAATAGAACAGTAACTAAAGACAACAGCATTCTTGAGTAATGCTTACAGTAACGTTTTATGTTAACCTCAGTAATGTTTGTCCAAGGCGGGAATTGGGGGGAGGAGAATAAAATGATAGGCTGACAGTTGCATTTTTTTAAAGAAAGCATTTTTTAATTAAAAAGTAATACTCGTACATCTGTTGGTACATTCTATGCTGCAGCAATAGAAAACTCCCATCCAACTGCCTTGAATAGTCAGTTACTCATGCAACAAGGAAGAAAGCAACTATTCTTGTGTAAGAAGTCCTGAGGAATGATGACTCAAGGCTGCTTAATGAAGTGGTCCGATGACATTATTAAGGTCCCAGGTCCTTCCTGTCTTCCTTCCTTCCTTCCTTCCTTCCTTCCTTCCTTCCTTCCTTCCATCTGGCCTCCCTCCCTCCCTCCCTCCCTCCCTCTCTCCCTCCGTCTCTTTCTCTCTTTCTTTCTTTCTTTCTTTCGTGTGCATCCTTAGATGTTGGCTTTTATCCTTAGGCTTGTCAAAATGGCTCTCAGACAGTGGCAGTGGTTGGAGGCATTTTATGCTGGTAGAAAAATGCCCTGCTAAAGGACTGTTTCTTTTCCTGTCCCTTTCCAAGTTTCCTAATGGACTGCGTTGTCTCCCTGGCCTGTGCTGAGCTGAATGCTCATGTCAGACCAGTGCCTGGCAGAGATGACCCAGTGACCAAGACTGACTCAGGGAGGGCCTCAGCCCAGCAGTGGAGCCGGGGGAGGGGCCCCACACTCAGTGGACTTGGCCTTATGGCTAGGGTGGGAATTTATAGACAATCTGGTGCAGTTAGATAAGAGAACATTGGAGGCCCTGGGTGGGAAAGCAGCAGAGAACAATATCAACAGCATCAGAAAAAAGTACCGAGCCGGGCATGGTGGCGCATGCCTGTAATCCCAGCACTCGGGAGGCTGAGGCAGGAGGATTGTTGTGAGTTCGAGACCAGCCTGAGCTACAAAGTGAGCTTAAGGCCAGCCTGAGCTGCATAGTGAGACCCTGTCTCAAAAAGACAAAAAAAAAAAAAAAAAAAAAAAAAAAAAAAAAAAAAAAAAGAAAAAAGTACCTTAAAAATTGCCAGTAGTTGGGGCTGGGGAGATAGCTCAGCAGGCTAAGTGCTTGCTTGGCAAGTACACGGTCCTGAGTTTTATCATGCCATGCCAAACCTGGAACCCTGGGCATACCTTGCAGGCCCCAAAACCAGGTGTGGTGGTGCATGCCTGTAATCCTAGCGCTGGGGAGGCTGAGACAGGAGGATCACTATGAGTGTGAGCTGCACAGGGAGACCCTGTACTGGATACATAAATTAAAAAAAACCCTACAATCTTCAAATCCAGAGATTACTATGAGCACCTTTCCTTTTTTTTTTTTTTTTTTTTTTTTGCAGAACTGGGGATTGAACTCAGGCCCTTGCGCTTGCCAGGGAAGCGCTTATTCCACTGAGCCATCTTCATGGCCCCTATGAGCACCTTTCACACACACACACACACACACACACACACACACACGCTGGCGCATTTCTGTTTTTTAAAAAACCCATACAACTATATACCATTTTAAAGTCAATGTATTTCTTTTAGGAAAGTCAGAAACTTCACTATTTCTGGGATGAGGCTGTCAAAAGAATTCAAACGGGGAAGTGAAAAGAACTAAGATGTCAGGTGCCAACTCCCCACAGTGAATAACGAAGGCCATCATTGTGTCTTATGAGCCTGTACTGATCAAACTTAAAAACGCGCACACGCACAAAATGAACCTTCTGAGTGGCAAATGTTAAACTTTACAGGCTCCAAGTTGCCCAGAGCCCTGACTCCAAAATGATGCCTGAGGAGGCTGGAGCCACAGTTATCCAGCCCCACCCCGCCCGCTCCTAGGCAGAGCTGCACCTGTGGAATGCTCTTGTTGTCTTTGGTCTCTCCACATTGTGTCACCGGGAGTCTGGAGAGGCTGTGGCCATTAACTGTGGCTCCTGGAAAAGTTCACTGTTAGACAATCAGCCCGGCTGTCACACACTCAGGGGTCCTCTGTGACTTCTCACGGAGTCACTGGATCTGAGACTCTACTTGCGAACAGAGGTTGAAAATCATTAGATTTTTAACTATATAGTCAGTTAAGACATTTTTAAAAGACAGTTGGTCTTTATGAGAATTTTGGACTAGTGTTTCAAAATTAATTTCCAAAGTCTGGTCCTAAAATGATACAGGAACTAAAGCTTTACCAAAATACCTAAATATTTTCCCTCTCACATCAAAATCTTAGAGCAAAGTTGGATGCAGAAGTTTCTGGTAAGAGTCATTGTCAAATGCCTGAAAAGAATGAACTTATAAAATGAACAAAAAAGGGCAAAGATAATGTGGTGCTCAAACTTTTCAACAAAGTAGATTTTTAAAAAAATTGTTTATGAGTAGGGCCAGGGAGATAGCTCACTGGCATAAACACCTGCTTGTCAAGTGCAAGATTGAGAGTTTGACTGCTAGTACCAAAAAAAAAAAAAAAAAAAAATTGCCAAAAATTTTTTTTTTTTTTTTGCAGTACCAGGGATTGAACTCAGGCCCTTGCACTTGCCAGGCAAGCACTTATTCTACTGAGCCAGTTCCCCAGCCCTCCAAAAATTGTTTTGAGTTTAAAAGGAAATGTGGTATTCTAAAAGATACATTGCTTTTAATGTAGTTTTAGGAAATGGAGTCGGTTAACCTTGAATCAAATAGCCTTGTTTTTGTGTACTCTACCCAGAATCATAATTTTCTGAGAATCACAATGCATTGAAATGTGTTTAAAATAAATCCCACAGAATTCCAGTCCCTTATTAGATTCAAAGGATGCTGTAGACAGGGTTATCATGTCTTTGTAAAGCTCCGCAGATATGGTAAAGTTCTACTTCATCGAGTCCACGTCATAGACTGTAAACTCACGTCGCTGCTTCCTTTTCAGTGTTCCGCCAGGGTGATATTGGGACAAACTGGTACGCAGTCCTGGCAGGATCTTTGGATGTTAAAGTATCTGAGACCAGCAGCCACCAGGTAACCTACGCTGTTCTTTTTAATGTCAATAGGGCTTATTATTATTTTTAAAAGATACGCTATTGCCATGGCTTTTATCAAACTTACATTTTCAAATCCATTTCCTCTTCCCTATAGTGAGTGGGCAGGTCTGGGTTTGTTGAGTTCTTTGATCAGGTTCCCCTACATGCATATATCTCGTAATCTCCTACACGCAGAAGCACTATGTCCAGTGTCCTCCATGGCGGGAGTGTGGCAGTGGATGTGGGAACACACAGGGCTTGCTGTCCTTGGGAATCACAGACCGTTCAGCTGCAGAGGTGTACGGTCCCCTGAAAGAGAAAGAACGGGTCTTCCAGCTACCTTTCACCTTTCATCCTGACTTTGCTTCGTCGTAGAAGTGACCCTCATATCCCCTTCTAGGAGCTGTAGGAGGCCGGGGATATATAGCCCCCTAAGTCCCTCACTGTTTATGTTACCTTTTTCAAAGAAGGAGCCTAGCAACACTGCTGTTCTTCTAAACTGCAGCTCCAGGCTGCGCAGCTCCCCTGGGCTTCTCTGGGGAGCAGGCCCCCTAGTGCATGCAGCTTGCATTGTTTCTTCCTTTCACAGAATTTGTGAGTTGCTGCTGTGAGCGGTCCTGGGTACAGAGGATGGATATTCAGGGAGAATTTCTATGTTCAAAAGTAGAGTTCTTGGGGGGCCAGGGAGATGGCTCAGTGGAATAAGCGCTTCCCTGGCAAATGCAAGGGCCTGAGTTCAATCCCTGGTTCCGCAAAAAAAAAAACAAAAAAAAAAACCAAACGTAGAATTCTTTCTGTGGGAAATCTCAACAGCAAACCTCTATGCTTTTTAAACCTTGGGCTGAGGGGAGGAGGCCCACCTGCTTTATGAAGGATAATCTTTATTGAAAGTCTTCTGACTGTAGTTGTTAAATCAACCCCAACAGCTAGACGAGTATTTGACCATACAGCTGGTCACTGTCGTCTAGCCACAGTGGCTCTTGGAGACCCAAAGCGATCCTTGACTGTTATCACCAACCATCATTAAGTGCCTCGCTCCGCCTGGGCCTCCGTGTGCACAGGATTCAGTCTCAGGGCTGCCTGAGCACCCCGGGGCTGGGTCAGAGCCGGGGCAGCTCTCCCAGGGCCGCAGGCTTGAGTTCAGGGCAGACACGCACCATCCATCCGCATTGCATGTGCTTCCTGCTGCTCACACCTGAAAAGGGAAAGCAGGAGAGGCCAGGTACAGAGGGCTCCGAGGTGGGAGCAGGGAGGCACCGCAGGGTCCCGCTAGCAGCTCAGGGCGGCTATTGCCAGTCTCTCTGCGTGGGTGGGCGGGCGGGCGGGTGTTGGGCAACCTGCCCGCGGCCACCCAGTGCAGTGGGGCCCTCGTTCTTGACCGTGTGACATCCAGGGAGAAGTGGAAGGGCAGGAACCAAGGTGACGAGACCTGGGCCATCTAAGGTACCAGAAGCCAACCTTCCCTACCCTGAGATGGACGTGGGGGCCTGGGGAGGGTACCCTTAGACAAGCTGCCCACAGGCTTCCACAGGCTGGAGTGGCACGGTACATCCTGCAAGTGGCAGGCGGGGCCCGGACAGCAAGTATGCAACGGGTTGTAGCTGTCAGGGGGGCTGTCGATGGATGTGGGCGGTGGGAGAAGGCAGGACCCCACTTGGGTGAAGAGGTGGGCGGGAGCTGCTAATGAAACGGATACAGGAGAAGAGAGCCTTCCCAGGTTCGGGCTGGACTTTCTGTGCGATACCTTTGTTAGTAGGTATTATTGATTTGATGGCATGCTTTTCTGAAAAAAAGAAAACACCTACCTTATTTAGTATGATGGTAGGAAGATACAATTTGCAGAATACAACTTTGCTGGGTGCTGTGGTGGCACAGGCCCTAATCCCAGCACTCAGGAGGTGCAGGGATACAAGGGCAGGAGGACCCTTGCGGGTTGGAGACCAGCCTGACCAAAGAGTGAGTTCAAAGCCAGCCTGAGCTACATAGCAAGACCCAGTCTCAAAAAGACAGAGAGAGAGAGAGAGAGAGAGAGAGAGAGAGAGAGAGAGAGAGAGAGAGAGAGAGAAATACATATGACATAAGTATTCTGACTCAAATTTGAATTCTTATTGCTCTTTCAATATGTCACTTTTTCTCCTTGTCATTCATATAGATATAGATATATATGCATATATTTAAATTTTTAATATGTATTAGTATCTTTGCTTTTTAGGTTAAAAATTATAGCCTGCTCCCTTCTGTGCATTTGGTGGGATGGATTCTTTGCACCCGAGGGGACAGCCCTTGATTCTCACTGGTGACCCCTTTGAGCACATGGAGCTGTCTTTCTAGAGTCTTGCTCTTTGCTTTGAGCCCACCTGGAAGGTTAGACCCCTGGGCTGACAGCGTGCTCTGCTCACAAGACAGCAGAAAGCCACGAGCCTGGGGTGCCTTGGCAGCAGTGTCCAGACCGGCCACCCTCAGCCTGGAGCGTGTGGCCCTCTGCTTGCGGTGTTGGCCCTCAGCTCACCCTGCATCGGGGCGGTGACATGGATTTGTCCGTGCTCTTAGGACCGCTCATGTCTCACTATCACAAAGCTCTCAATCACGCACTGAGAACTATTACAGCATAAATGCTCTCATGTAGTTGTCAACTTCAGGCCCTTCTTTGTGAGGTGACAGGAAGGAAAGGCCATAGAGCTTCAGGAGGGAGTGGGCCTCCCTGTGCTGCCTGGGTCACCCTAGACACAGCCGGGGGAGCAGAACTGTACCCTAGTGCCCCTGCTCCCCACAAACCTCCTGGCCCTGCTCATGTCCTCAGTGCTGCATGACCTCGCACAGCGCTCAGCAGCTCCTCTGTCCTGCAGAGCCCTGATACTCACCTGCTTCTGCATCCCTGCTTTCATTTGGCTGAGTGTCCCCAGGCTGAGGCTTTGAGAGTGCCTGGAGCCCCAAGACAAAGTCCCGGATGGGAGGGATGCGGCCCCTGCCTCCTTTCTGTTGTTAGTGGCCTGAAATCATTTTGTCCTAAGAATCCTGGGAAATGCATACATTATTCTGATTCTGTTATGTTGAAGAACTTTTAGAATCTTGAAAACCCCTTGTGCATATCGGCCACTACATGCCGTCCACTGCCCTACAAAACAAAATTGACCTCTGAGACGCTTCTCAGTCAGTGCAACTGTCAGACCTCTCTCAGCTTCTCAGCCTTGGTGTTCTGTAAGTTTCCTGGGGTGATGTACAAAGAATGCCTGCCTCCCAATTGGGGAGGTGTCAGCAGGCCAAAGAACAACGGGGCTAAGAGCTGGGCACAGTGGCATGTGCCTGCCAACCCAGCACTAAGAGGCTGAGGCAGGAGGGTCATTGTAAGTTCAAAGCCAGCCTGGGCTACATAGTGAGTTCAAGGCCAGCCTGGAGGCTGGCAAGGTGAGATCCTTTCTCAAAACTAAAAAAAAGTAAGAAAGACAAAAAGACGAGGATGAGTCCGCTTGGCACTGGGGAGCGTTTCTGAGGATCGCCTCCTCTGGGCCACTTAGGGGCCACGCAGTTCCAAGGTTGCCACACCTGCTTCTTCAGCTCCTGTTTTATGGGGCTGTAAGATTCACAGCAAAAAGTGAAAGCAAGAACCAGAATCCATGGGAAGAACAGTGTTCACGTCACTGTGTTCTGCCCTTATGAGGGGTTCTCAGCCTCAGCAAACACAGCGTGGCACACAACTTCAGCAGCTGTGAGGCCCCCAGGACGGGCAAAGCTGGCATGCTGCCAAGGGGTGTGGCTAGGCTGGACTTGCAGGACTGCTTTCTCTACCCCTGGCCGCTTGGTGTCTTGCCTCAGGGATTTTAGGACACCCAGCCAAGGACCTGCCCAAGACAGCCTTATGTCTGGAGGAGCCCCAGCCTGTGTGCCTGTGCGCCTGGATTTCCAGTGGCAGTGGGGATCCATGGGGATTCAATGGTCAAGGGTGGGCCCTTTGGCTTCCTCCATGATGCAGGTTGCTCATCTCGGTCTCTTAGGACACAGATAAGGCCCACAGGTCCCACCGTGGAGTTTTTGCACCCAGGAAGCTCTCTGGTCTTGGCGCCTGTATATGTGACCACTCGTGAATATTATGGATATCTTTCTCCTTAGTATTTTACTGGTTTAGGGTTAGAAAGGAATAGTAGGACAAGCTATAAAAATGAATAAGAAGCTGAAAAAACATAAACGTAGATTTATGAACTTCACTATATCAGACAGTACCACTTAACTGTGTGTACATGTGTATTTCAGAGAAAGAGAGACAGAGAAAGAAACAGAAACAGAGACATGGAGAGAGAGAGAGACACTGAGAC
This sequence comes from Ctenomys sociabilis, assembly GCA_004027165.1. NCBI lineage: Eukaryota > Metazoa > Chordata > Mammalia > Rodentia > Ctenomyidae > Ctenomys > Ctenomys sociabilis. Next base: position 27,670 of record PVKA01013973.1, on the reverse strand, counting down.
AGAGACAGATAGAGAGTGGAGACTGACAGACAGACACAGGGAGAGACACACAGACACAGAGAGTGATAGAGACAGCGACAGACACAGAGACAGAGACACACACAGAGAGAAACAGACACTGACAAAAACAGTGATTGAGAGAGAGTGACAGAGACGGACAGACACAGAGACAGAGACACATGCACACACAACGCGTGCGTACACACACACACACACACACCCCTGTTCTTTCTTTGCAGATTTTTTTTTTTGGTACTGGGAATTGAACTCAGGGCCTTGTGCTTGCCAGGCAGTGCTTATGCTGCTGAGCTATGTCCCTGGCTTTCTTTGCAGATTTTATAGATTAGGGGACCTTTTGCCATAAGGAACTATCGAAATCCTAGAAATATATGAGATTTTATTTATTACCAAAACACAAGGTCTAATAATTTTTTCCAGCCATATGAAAGAATTTCAGAGGGATAACAAAGGTTCATGCTGCAAAAAGTAAATGAGTTTATTCATTAAAACTCGTTCATTTCAGTAACAGATGCGTATGTAAATGTTGTATTTATTCAATGAAAATGCAGCTGTTCAGTTCAGACCTCTGCCCTCCCAACACCTTAGTGGGCTGTGGGTAGGCACAGTTATCTTCACTGTATGTCGAAGATAATAGTTCCTACTTTAAATGAGTTAAAATCTGTTAAGCACTTAATATAAAACTTGGACCTTTGTTTTGAAACTATATCATTACTATTTCTTTCTCAATAAAATTAATTTTATTTTTTAAATAAATTAATTAAAAAAAATAAAAAGAGGGGGAAAAAAAACCCAAATAAACAAACAAACAAACTAGGGCCAGAGCAGCGGTTTTTGCTTTTGATAGGACCATTTTGAATGGCGAGCAGCTAGTTGCAATACCACCATACTGTCACAAGAGGGCAGCATTAGAACAGAAAAAGCAGCAAATGTACTTAGAGCCATTCCTAGGTGGGAAAGTCTGGGCTGCGTTTGGCCTTAATTCCATCACCTCATCTGTTGTGTCATCTGTCATTATTACCTGGCAAATTTTAGACAGTTCTGGAAAAAGATCTCTTCACTGATCTTCTCCCTAAAGTAAAATGTGCTTTGTTTGTCTTTTGTCTTTGACATACATTCATATACATTATTTTCCCCCTATATTTTAAAAAGAAAAGAATAATACAGTCACAAAGTTCTTGGACAGAGTTCTGGATGCCGTCCTTCTGTCTCACCCACTGCTGGACGAATTCCCTTCCGTCCTCCTCACCAGGAGCTACTTGGGCATCATTCGAGTTCCCACACACGCACCACCCCAGCTCGTCCACGTTTGGCATCTCTGAAGCAAGAGCTCGCAGCATAATCAGGCAGGCCTGATGTCACCCCCCACCTCAACATCTATCTTACCTGTGTTCAGCAAAGACCTTTTCAAGCACTGCAGTGCTCATGAAATCTCAAGGACAGGCCCGTTCCCCGTCATGAAGGTCTCTCTCCACCAGCCTCTCTGAATCTTCCGCTCCTTCATTTCACTCCACTATTTTCCAGCAGGGAAGGGCACCATTACTGGGAGACAGTTTTACGTGTGCATTTATCGAGCCTGTAAACCTGAAGGGTGCCCGCCCACAGCAGTGGCTTGTAACCTCTTTCTCCCTGCATGTGCTCGGGTCATGCTATTGGTTAAAAACTGATTGTGGATTTATTCTGGGCTCTGCGTGAAGCAGCCTGTATTTAGTTTGTTTCCACATAATTCTCGTTTGGGTGCATGCAGAGCCATGCGTGGGCCGGCCAGATGGGCTGTCCCCTGAAATGGGCTGGTGTCTGCCTTGGTGTGTCCTCATCAAACTGCCACCACCTTCAGTTGTGCCTCAGAAGCGGACTCTGGGGAGGTGCTTGCCAATTGACGCTCTGTCTTTTTTTCCTTTTTGGCGGAATTGGGGATTGAACTCAGGCCCTTGTACTTGCCAGGGAAGTGCTTATTCCACTGAGCCATCTCCCCAGCCCCAACACCCTGTCTTTGCTGTTTGTTAGAAAACATCTTTGACTTAGAAACAAACATCTTTGTTTTTTCTGCTTGGTAAGAAATCCCTTTAACAGCCAGTCTCAGAGCCTGATAAACTCTGAGGTTGAATTCTGTTATATCTTATCATTTAAAAAGGCTTGGAGGATTTGATAAATTCAAGCCTCAAAACTAAAAGTAGGTGCTACAAAACTTCATGACCGGCCCGGGGAGATAGCTCAGTAGAATGAATAAGTGCTTGCCTGGCAAATGCAGGGTCCTGAGTTCAATCCCTGGTATTGAAAAACAAACAAACAACAACAACAACAAAAAAAAACCCCTGCATGACAAGTATCCTTGAAAGCCTAAAATGGAAAATTGTAAAAATATTTCCATTGTAAGAATTTATACTTCTGGGGCTACATATTTAAATTTAACTACGATTTGTTCCTTAGTGTTGACCAGTGTATATTCATATGAACCATGAATGTAAACGCTTGAGTCAGTAATGTGGATATGAGTTAAATATGAAAATAAAAAGATCTGATGCCCCTTGAAGTTACAGTACAAAATTTAAAAAAAAAAATCTTATCGCAGAGCATGTTTGAGTCTGTCTGACTGACTGAGCTACCATGAGAAGCCAGCCATTTGGGGGCGTGTCTGTAATTCCATTAGTTCCATTAGGTCCTGGGCGCAGGCATCCTAGCTGGGGAGCAGTGTTAGTGAGCCAGTGATGTAGGCTTAAGATCATTCCTGTTTTCGTACTGTATCTGTGTTTATAACGAAACACTCACAAAATGACTCATGTGAGAAACCCTACTTTAAGAAAACGCAGTGTACTGCAATTCAGACATACAAAGCAGGTAAATGAAGGGGTGATTAGTGACAGTACAAAAGGATTCTTTGATTTGCGGCAGGATTGTCAGAAGGGTTCTTTTGAATGCGGGCTCCCCCAGAGAGCTGAAGTGTTTGCCCCATCATCCAGCCCACTTGACATCCAGATTGGGGACAGAGAAACTTGGAATTTAAGTATTGAAAGCCATCATTAGGTGAAGATTAATATGAAGTGAATATAGAGATTCTCTGTTATATAAATAGTAGGAAAATGTCATTTGCTTTTTTGGAAATCTAGAAAACCTGTTCATGTGTGTGAGTATTTACAAAGTTGGAAATACTTTTCACTATTTGTAGAGCACCTACTACGTGCCGGGAACCGTCCAGCGCTCTACCTATATATTATTTTATTTCCATTTAGTCCTGCTACTAGTCTTGTAAAATAGACCCTGCCTGTTCCACAGATCAGGGTTGTTGATCCCTGGAGAATAATGAGCAGGAAGGAGTTTTTGGCCAGATCTGCCAAGGCTGTGCTTTCTCATTCTGCTGCCTCTGAAATTTCCCCCTCAGTGCCTTGAGCCTGGGGTCTCCGTGTGGGTGCCCTTTGCCGGGGGCCACCATCTTCCACCTGGACAGGCTTTGTGGACCTATTTAACTCCGCTCATGCCGAAATTTCTGAACGGCTATCCCTGCACAAGCCCACCCTGCTGACCACACATTGTGCACTGAGATCTCACTCGTGGCTTCAGGGTAGTCCCTAGCTGGGGAGCGGAGTGCAGCCGGGGAGCCGGGCTCACCCACAGTGGGCCTGGGCGGGGCCTTACAGGCATGTTTGGGCTGTGCTGAGCAGTCTTGGGGAGGAAGCAGAAAGTGGAGAAAGGCAGCACGGAGGTCAGCGTGGCGAAGCCAGGGCAGGTCTCCCAGGTGGTGTATGTGGGCCCTGGCTGCGTGAGGCAGAGCAGAGGAGTCTGGAGCTCGGTGAGGGGCCCGAGCATCCATGCAGGCTGCATGTGGCAGGCTGTTGTCACAGCATGGTGCACAAACCTTATTGCACAGCATTACTGAAAATATAGCATAAAATTATTCTCAGGCTATGTATAGAAGGTATACGTGAAACCCAGGTGGCCTTGGGTCCTATTCTCAAGGTATCTCATGATGAGTATATAAATCGACCCAGCGCTGAAGAACATGGGAAATCTGAAATACTTCGGGTCCCAGGCATTTCAGGAAGGGGTGCCTGCCCTGCACTGCAGTAAGGATGGCCACAGTTCGTCAAGCAGTTGTTCTGAGGCAGACACCAGGCAAAGCACTTTAGCACACGATCTCACTGTGGGGGAACATCAGAGCCAGGTATGCAGCCCAGCTCTTGCTCACGCACGCGTGCAGGCCCCAAGCCGGCCTCACCCCGCAGGGTGTGTGCGAGGGGCGAGGGGGGGCCAGCGGGTAATTAAGGAGGGAGGTCTGTGTGGTGGAGAGAGGAGGAGGCGGGATTGAGTGGATGGCACTGGGAGAGAGGTGGAGTAGGCAGGAGGAGGAAAATAAGCGACAAGCTGGTGACGTGCAAGAGCTTGTGTTCTGAGAACCTGTTACCCCTGGTTACGTAGTGGAATTGGTGTCCGGTGGCCAAACAAGCAGCCTTCCCAGTGCCGCCCCAAGGCTCCGGTGCTTACACCGCGTCTGTCTAAAGCGAGCAGGGAGTGATCCGCTGGTCTCTGTCCCGCTACAGAAGTCTGTCTAGGGACGCTGGCTGGTCCAACACTTTCCCTAGGCAGAAGGCCAGAGAAAGGCCGGGCCTTTGCCTAAGGTCTTAGCGCAGTGCAGGACTGCCAGCCGGCTCGGCTACCCCATGTTACCACCTGCTTGTGTTCCAGGCTTCCCCGGAAGCAGAGCAGGAGGCCAGGGCTGGCAGGGGTCAAGGACCCTGACGCTTGATCTCCTTCTCCTACCCCTCTTTGCAGGAGGATAAGGCTTAGACTGCCCGCCGCCCCGCCTCCAGGCGGCTATGGGGGGATGCTCCGGGAGGCACGGTCTGTCCAGGAAGCCGCACTGACCTTTCAGGCGTATGGGGGTGAGGGCGGCGGTCCGGCAGGGCTCCAGCGGCATCTGCTAAGTCTGCCTTCGTATTTTGAAGACACTTACCTCTTTTGGAATTTTCCCTTCCCATTCAAAAGTCCTCAACGTAAATTGCCATCCTACGCAAAGGACTCTGCCTTCACCACTGGGCCGTGCTCACTGCGCAGGTGCTGAGGCCGTCCAGTCTCTGTGTCACTGAAAACCTTTTCCCTCGAATGGCCTCTCACAGCGTTTATCTGCAGATGAACTAGAAGTGAGAAAGTGCTTCTGGAGAGTCCCCACGAGATGAGCACAGAGACGGGCAGATCCAGAATGTCAGCCTAGCGGAAATCACAACGGAGCCCCATCCGAGGCAGGCCCAGGCCTTCGCGAGGCCCGTGCGCGGCTTCAGCCTTGAGACGTGGAACTGGGGGATCTGCTCCTGAAAGCGACCTAGCATCGGTTCCACTGACCAAGAGGATTTTTTTTTTTTTGGAACCAGTTGAACTCAGGCCCTTGCACTTGCCAGGAAAGTGCTTATTCCACTGAGCCATCTCTCCAAGAGAATATTTGGATATGTATTTATTTGATAATTTCTTTCTAAGTCCACACAAGGCTGTGCCCTGGGTTCCAATGTAAGTAGCAAAGCATCTGTGGACTACAGAGACAGCAGTTGGTCTTGCCCTCCTCTAGCTTCCATTTACTGCAGTGTTCAATCCATACCTCCATATCCATGCTGACTCCTAAGTAAGCTTGTCCAAAAGTACTCTGACTCTGTTGAAAGTAAAGTTTAAGGGTTTCTTTTCTAGTGGAACCAGGGATTGAACTCAGGCCCTTGAGCTTGCCAGGGATGCACTTATTCCACTGAGCCATCTCCTGGCCCCAACTTTGAGTTCTGAACTTACAAATTATACTTCTTCTGGATAAAGTTTCCAAGCCTGAATTCCAAGATCTTCTCTTTCCCACCACCCCCGCTAGGAGTGAGACCCAGGGCCTTGAGTGTGCTGAACGGGGCCTATCACTGTGCTGCAGCCCCAGGCCTAGAGCATATCTTGTGGTGTGGGACCCCAAGATATCCCTTACATTTGAGGTGATCAGGTGTGAAGGAAAAGAGAGGGAGCATGGAGCCTGCATTCAGGCGGGCAGGAGAGCATGTGTTTCTGGAGACAAGGTGAGAGTTAAGCCAGATGACCGCTCCTGGATACCCACTCGCCTGGGCTTCTCCTCACAGAGGAGGCTGGGATGCAGTAAACTACTGAGAGCAGCGCAGTTGGCAGTGCCACCACGGCTAACTGTTGTAATAGGTGATGAAGCCTTAGGAAGGTGGGATCTCCAGGGAACAATCCAAGAATAAATTCAGTACTTGATCTTCATGGCAAGAGCCATTCATTGGCAAGAAGAAAAGCCTATGTGAGTGTCATAGCCTGTCTTTCTTCATGTATCATGGGGTGGCCGACTGCCTATGTCAGGGCTGGAAGGTAAGAAGGGAGAGGACTGCTTCCTCTTTAATGAGTAACTTCCGCATTCATGGTTCCTTTTCATTACACCTAGCAAGTAGCTGTAGGCATCTAACCTGCGTGGCTCCCAACAGCAGCAATACTTAAGATGCATCCTTCTCAAGTTTTAAAATAGACTTTAATACTGGAAAAGTACAAAGTGTTCTTTCAGAAGTGTTCAGGTGGTAGAAAGTGAAATAGTCTGATAGAGCTCCAAGGAGCATGCTATTCTAGAGAAAAGCTATGATTTATCATAGTCTATCTTGCATTTTTACTAGAATTTGAAAATTATTCAGAGGTACCCAACTCACTAAAACAGTATTGCTGTTTTAGTTCTGGGTGTATTTTCTGGGGTGAATTTGTTTGCAGTTGCCTTTCTGCAAAACGTTAGCATGCTGCTCCTAAAATGTCCCCCTTTATTCTTTTCTGAAATACTGATTTTATTTTTCTGAACATAATTTTATATGGCAATAAATGGGTGGAAACAATTTGCCATGATTCAAGAAACTGGATTCTTAAGGGCATTTGTCTTAGTAATTGATTACGGTGTCCCTAACTTGACCTTCATAACAGTTGCCTATTATTGTGTAATAGATTTGTGAAGGGAAAAACTGCCATTTAGCTCAGAGTATTACTCAGTTTTTATTTTTAAATTTTGTTTAAGGAAGAGTCTACAGGTGTTCAGGGTCTCTCTACTAGATTGAACTCGTAGTGATCTGCCTATTTACAGCCTCCTAAGAGCTGGGATTACAGGCACGCGCCACCATGCACAATCTTCAGAGCACTACCCTTATGCTTAGTTTATACCTTGCAAAATTAATGTCCAGGTGATTTCAAGGAGCTGTTTGCATTATTTGAAACTAGTCAGGATTAAATCCAAACATTACCACCAATGATGCATATAGAGAGTAAATTACTTTTTTAGCACTGTTTCAGAAGCTTTTAAATCATTGTCTTATGGCATTCTATAAACCAGCCATGCTGTGCGTCTTCGGATGCTGTCTTTACCGTGCTAAGGCTGCAGGAGGCAGCATGACACTAAAATCTTGGAAGTTGTTGTCCGATGTGGTTAGAATCTCACTCCACCACTTCCTGTGTGAACTGCGGCCCTGTGAGCCCGCCACTCAGCTCCTCAGTTTCCTCATTTCTTCCAGAGAGACACACATAGCTGCATCCCTATTCTGGTTTCCTATTTAAGCGTGCTAAGCAAGACCATCTCAATTAGATTTCACACTTACGTTGAGCAAAAGGAGCCAGGCATACCAGGAATGTACGGTCTGTTTCCGTTTACGTGAGCTTCTGATGCAGGCAGAGCCCCTATAAGATGATGGAAACCAGGGCAGTGATTTCCTCTAGAGGAGGGCCCGAAAGGAGTCACAGAAGGGAACTTTTGGGGCTGACAGAAGAAGTGATTCACATCTTGGCTTGGGTGTTGGTGGTGCTGATAGCACGCCACTGTCTACTTTGCCAAACTGTGTGGAATTGTAGTTAAATCAGGTGTTTCATTCTGTACAAGTTATACTTCAAGGAAAAGGCAGTTTGCTCACCTAGTAAATGTTTAGTTTCCTAATGACCTTCTTTTTTTGGTTCTCAGGATGCCGTGACCATCTGTACGCTGGGGATTGGGACAGCCTTTGGAGAGTCTATCCTGGACAACACACCCCGCCATGCAACCATCGTTACCAGGGAGAACAGCGAGCTGCTCCGCATCGAGCAGAAGGACTTCAAGGCACTATGGGAGGTGAGCCCCCCGGCTTCTTTGTCAATTAATGGAGTTTCAGATGAGAAAGGGAGCTGCCGCACGGATAACGGCATCACAGTCAAGCCTTAATGTGTTCCGTCCGAGCTGGGAGATGGAAATTTAATTTTCAAAACTTGTTTTTGAAATGAGTGAGTGAAAAGCCATTTTGACACAAGATGTCTTTTTTTTTTTTAATTTAATGCTTGCTCAATTTTCTGTAGTTTGACATACCTTATAATTATTTCTTGAATGACCATAGAGTGTTTTCTGTATTTTCTCTCTTCCTATTCCACAGATGTATTCTTACCTAGGGAACAAAATACTTTGACATTTTCTTTTGCATTTTAAAACTCATTATTGACACGTTCCCCCAGGAAAGTGGAATGAATGGGGTTAACATCTGCTTCATTTAAATGCTTTTAAAAACGATGTGCACTAAGGTATGGGAAATGGAGGTGCAGAATCGTATCTGGTTACTCGCCAACTCCAGGATGCAAGGTGGCATGGCAGGGGGTGGATGCAGTTCGTCCTGGTGGCTTTTGCAAGTCTCCGATGTTTACCTGCATCCCTTAGGGTACTGTGCTCATTTATGCCAAGTATCAGGCATAAATCATGTTCTATGCTCTCATGGCAGATGCAGTACTTAGAAAGGCCTAGAGAGGCCCTGCCTCTTTCATGCTTGCTCCTTTTCAGTCCTATTTTGCTTCTGATTTTAACCTGTGGTTGTTCCTTGTCTTTGTCCCCGGCTCAGTTATGTCCAGGAGTCCACCTACCGAGCTGGCAGGCTTCATCACTGGTCCCAGTGTGGCTAAGATTTTAAACTTGATCTAAAGAGAATTTTGTGTAATCAAATCGTTTCCTCCAGAGCCAAACAAATGACAGATGCATTTAGAGAGCCAGCCTGCAGATGTATGAGTGGTGCTTTGCCTTAAAAGTCGGGCAAAGCATTGGAGGGCCGCAGTGGTGGGACCTGCTACTTTTATTCTTGGCAGTAGTGAATAAATTGCAGGGTTGCTTGTTTGAAATGTTTCTCTTAGAAAATATTAAAGAGCTCCAACTGCTCTGTAAAGTTCGAGACAAAAGCCAGTTTTAGGAAGAAAAAGTAAAAGTCGGTTGGCACGAGGTGTGCAGAGAGAGGCTTTTCTGTCAATTAGAAGGGGTGAAGCCTGAGGCAAATAAGCCTTTTTTATTTTTTGGTGCTTTCATTTTAAAAGGTAAACTGAAAAGTCTTTTTCAAAAGGGGAATTTGGGAATCTGGTTTAAGAATGAAAATGATTCCTACCTGTGATGTGTGTCATTATAGCCACTGCTGTCTGGGATGACTTACTCAAGTTGCCGACAGAAGATGGCTTGTGGCAACATTAGAAAATTCATTTTAATGAGGAGCCCTCAGTGCTGTGAAGGAAGTTCTTGAGGAACTGGGCCCGTGAACGTTAAGACAAACGTATTTAAATATTTTCCAACAATATAAAAAAGAATACTGCGACAGGCGCCCACCCCCCCTCCCCGCCCCCATGCCCCAGGCAGCAGCTGTTAACACGCAGTGCATCTGTTTCATCTCTGTGGTTTTGTTTTTGTGTTTTAGAGTCAATTTAGTGCAAGTGATAGATGTCATGGCATTGCACGCTAAATATCCAGCAGATATCTAAAGAAAATAGTGTCCTGCCACGTACTCACACTTCCGCATTCTCACCTACAAGAATAGTGATAATATCCTAATGGCATCTAATACCCAGTCTATGTGTTAAATTTTTCTGGTTGTTCAAAAATATCTTTTATAGCTTTTTAAAATTTTGTTTTACTTAGTAATTAATTAATTAATTAATATGTATTTGGTACAAGGTCTTACTATACACTCATAGTGATCCTCCTCCTATTTTTAGCTTCCCCAGCACTGGGATTATAGACGTGTTCAACCACATCCAGTCTCAGGGGCCAGCTCAGTGCACTCAGGGGCGTGGCTGGCACAGGACGCGGTGCCAGAGATCGAACCCCAGTCCTCGCACTTGTGCCTAAGCAGGTGCTTAGTAAAATAAGGCTCTGGGCACAGACTTATATATTTGATTGTTATACTGAAACCTCTCTTTTCTCTCTTCTGTTTCTCAGCTCTCTCCTTCCCTTTTTGTCCTCCCTTCCCTTGGCATTGACTTCCTTAAAACACCAGCTCAACATCCCCCAAATTCAAGATTTGTCTGTTTTTTTCCTGGTGTCTTCTTTTCAACCACTACCCCAAGTTTCCTATAAGTAAAGGTTCATGCAGTAGCTGAATGAGACTGAGTGAAACACTTTCTGGCGAGAAAGCATGGAGAGTAATACGGAGCACTTCAGGGGCTTGGAGGTCTGCTCACCTCGCCACCCGTGATGCTGTGGATCCCCTGCTGAGGTGTATCTGAGTACATTTCCGAGCTGTTTCCATAGACATTTGTCCAAAAGGAAAGTTGTTAAATGGAGACACTGGTGTGGAAGGCTGTTGAGCTATCCAAAGCATTCCCAACTGTTGTTGGCTCTGTGGGCCCAGGGTCTCATCTGTCACCCCCGGTTGGGCTTGCTTCGCTGCCCTGCCAGCGTGGAAGGCTCAGGCAGCACTCAGAGCTGAAGGGCATAGCCGAGGTTCTTAGTATGACTTCTCAGGATGAGGGACTGGATCTCGGAGTGAGAAATTAGTCGGATGCTTCATTTCATTTGCTTTTTCCATGCAACTAAGTACAGAAGGTGAATTAGGTGCTCAGTCGGGGTTCTGACTATTGAAGGTGAGAATACAATGAACTCTGTTCTCTAGCAGTCTGAATCAGAACTTGATGACCGTGTGTGCTGGCGGGTGTGTGCATGAGTGTGCGTGCGTGCACACACACTCCATGCTTAATCCGAATGCCTTCAGATAGGAAGACTGAAAGATTCTTATTTCACTGTTTGTTCATTTAACAAATGCCTCGTATCTTCTGTGGGCCAGGTATCAGAGAACATAATGGGCAGAATGCTGTCTTCAGGGAAAGGGCTTCTACCTTATTTGGAAGAGAAAGGGAATTTTTAAAAAGCCAATAACACAGTCTCAGAGTACAACATGCCTAGCATGAAATACCTCTCACTGCTAGTCTTTGAATGTTGTTGAGCCGCTCATAGCATGGATGACTCCAATCTGCAAGCAAAGCCTTCAATATCCAGAACACCTATGCCCTGGTTTTGTCAGTGGATAGGATTTATAGTGCAGACATGTTTTGTACTATGAGCAGTACCTGCTAGCAGAATTAAAATCCAAACGCATACTGTAGTCTGAAAGCCATGTTACCGTGATCGGCTGCATATCAGATGGGCAGGATCCCGTGGCGTGAAGGTTATATGGCTTCTGGATTCAAATGGAAACATCACTGAGCTGTGTGACCCCGCCCGGGTAGGGGAGGGTCTTGCTCTTCGTTATCCAGCAGCATGGGTAATGTCTCTAGTGTCAGACCTCAGAGTCAAGGTTGGGTCAGAGGCTTCAAACTGTGACATTGAGAAAACTTCAACTGTGGTTCTGACTTGTCCTTTCGTCTCGTTTGACTGTTTGCTTTTGACAGATATGGTGGTGGACCCATTTGAAGGCAAGCTCAGTTTCGTGTGCTATTCGTGCTTTTTTTTTTTTTTTTTTTTTTTTGGGTGGAACCGGGGATTGAACTCAGCCCTTGCATTTGCCAAGGAAGTGCGTATTCCACTGAGCCATCTCCCTAGCCCCTTACTGTATGTGCTCCTGATGGCATTTAAAAGGGCTGAAACCTAACATACTGAGTTACTTCTAACTGAAAATTATGGCTCTCGATCTTTAATGGGTACCACAATCTAAAAATAGTCCTTTCTTTTGAAGTATTTTTACAGCACACTTTCACTTTTAGGCTGAGTGAATGTGTCTTCTGCTCGGAGCTGCACGGGCAGCCCAAACCTAGGGACTTCTGTTCTCAAAGAGGAGTTTCCTGAGCCCCCACAGGGAGGACCTAAGGCTTTGAGCCACCTCTAAGGTTTTGAAATCTAATTACATCTCAAATACCTCTTGCTTTATGTTACCTCTTTTGTTGTAAAAAAAAAAAAAAAAATGTAGCACTCAGGGTGTTTTAAATTCGCCACAAATGTATCCAGCAGCGCTTACTCAGTTGTTTGTACTTAAATACATCCAGTAAGACAAAAACATTCCCTAAGATATAACTGAGGCAGCAGCTTGGTGCTTTTGTTTGTGCTCGGTAGCTTTCCTGATGTCATCTACTCTATTTTCGCCTTCTTTCCATGTTTTAGGTTCCAGTTCATGGCCAGACTTGAGAGTGCTGGGTTGGTCCATCTGAAATTCAGGTCATGCTTTCTTAGCTTGAGTGAGTGGTAATGCATTTATTTGGAGTTGGTCAACAATGCCTCTCTCCTTCCTCTCCCGTCCCTTTGATAGTAGGACATATACGTCACTCAGAGTATAAAACATCTCATTTCTCAGTAACATCTTAGGAGGATAAAAGAGACAGGCAGAGAAGGGAGGGGAGAGTTGGAGGTACTGTTCCTGAATTATATCCAGAAGAAAATTAATTTGAAAGTCTTGGGATACCATTTTTAGTTCTTGAGACCATTACAATTTATAATTTACACTCTTTGACACCAGTGGTATTTTATATTCTCAGTAAGTAAGTTAAATGGCAAAGCAGTTACGTGTAGGCTTGGGAATTTAAACCAGTTATTAATAGTTGATCCAAGATTATAAGTATTTATGATGGATGGTGGCTCTTGGAGTAAATATAAAACTGACTTCCTACCTACTTGTATGAATATATTCTCAGTACATGTGGTATAGAAGGTTTCCAAGGGTTGAGCCCAGAAGTGGGGGGGGGGTGTTTGTTTTCTCCCCTCCTTTTTGCACAGTGCTGTTGGAGGGGGCTTTCTGTTTGTGGCGTGTTTTGACATCTTCGCATGAAATCATCCATCTACGTGACACTGGTTGAGGTGACGTGGGCAGCGTGTTCAAGAAGTAGATGGGGGAGGCAGCTTGGGTCAAATCTGTAAAAGTTGTTCCTGAGGGTCCGTGAACTGTCTGCCTCCTGTTTACCGAGTTCAAGTTCTGTTACTTGAACATGTTTCTGGGGAAAATATTTTTCCTTTACTGTGAGTCACATTTAGGCATGTTCAAAATAGCAATAACAACATAATAATAATAATGTTTATCAATACATTCTTTGAAAATTGAAGGGGAGTCGTAAAATGAAACTCTTTCAAAGTAAAGGCGATGTTTTTTATTTGTAGTCTGATCTGTGTTACAGTAAAAATGGTTGCTTAATTGTAATTGTTATCCAGGAATCTTTTGGTTTTAGTCTCACCAACGTAAAACATGTCACAGAGAACTACTGTTGGGATGTGATGACTGGTGTAGGCGAGTTTGTTCCCCAGCAGTGTTTTTAGTCTAAGTAAATATTGTCACTCCCTGAAAGTCTGTTTCATGCTTTATGAGATATAAAGCTGAATGGTAAAAAAAGGCAAAAAAAAAAAAAAGAAAGAAGCCTAGGTTTCTGTCTTAGGAAAAAAAAACAGCAGACAGGACCATCTCTAAAAACAATGACTGCCATTGAAGAAATATGTTTCCATCAATCTCTATACTGTAATTTTCAAAGCGGTATTTTTTTTTCTAGAAGATTCTACCAGGTAAGTTGGCACTGATGAAAAGCTTTTTAGTTATTTCTGTTTAGTGCTTCACTTAGAACAGATTGGGGGAAAAGCCCTTTTCCATTAATAATATTTCAAGGCACTGTAGGAATAAGATTTGTTGATACGACAGCAGTGTAGTCTTTGCTGGTGGTTTTAAAAACCATATTAGAGTAATAGCTTCTAGAAGGTATCTCCTCTTGCTTACATAGGCTTAATGCTCCTATCTGTCTGTGGATGTCAGAAAAATGAAAGCCAGGAACCCAAAACATAGTATCTGAGACCTGAATATCTCAGGAGTTCCTTGGGTAGATTTTAATGATTTTATTAATTATGCTACCTCAGGTTGTTCTACTTCTGCATCCGTGGCAGGCTTGCCAGGTGGACCAGCTTGCAGATGATTTGTAAGGCCTGAGATCCTGAGGCAGGATCCACACCCTCAGCCTCCCGAGGCAGTAGACCCTGCTTGCTTTTGGCAACTTCGGGGCTTGTACTGTAGGATTGCTTCCCAGGCCAGAAATTTGCATCAGAGGGCTAAGAAAAATATATCCAAAAATAAACATGAAAGCCAAGACTTCATGCCAGGAACTCCAGCCACACACATCCTGTTGGCTGGATCTCTTGTCTCTCTCCTTGCAGCTCTGATTCAAAACCAAGCGGAAGCCCGCTCTGAGGACTTGGACCTTGGGTCAGCGCTCGGCTCTCCTCTTGTGTCCTCAAGCTTTTTCATGGAGTAGCAAAATGTTTCAAATCCTGAAAGGAAAGGAGTGAGGTCACTAGGAGCTGACTAAGGTTGAAAAAATAAAAGGAAATCGTTTCTTACTACCTCTGACTGTCCGGCTTTCCTGGAGAGCCGTCAGTGTCGCTCCCTCCTGTGGACTGAGAGGTGCTCAGCAGCAGATGCGAGCGGGGACCTTGGGGTGATGAAGGTCTGCTTTGCTGTCCAGAGAACGCGTAACTATTCACCGCATGTCTGAGAGCTTGGAGAGACAGGAGGAGGAGGACGTATGCTCTACAAGGTCAGAAGGGGTCTTGTAGCCTTCAGTGAAGGATGGCGGAGTAGGGGAATATTACCTGTCACAGTTGGCATTTGATTTGAGGAATTATTCTCAAGAATGTCTCTGGTTTTTCTAATTATGTTCTATCAGACCTAAATCTGGGCCACGGCACTGCCGTAATTTGATTTCATCTTTGCTTGCGGTGTCTGTGTTGTGTGTGGAGGATGGTGGCTCCTCTTTCTTGTATCAAGGATGTTTATTTAGTCACATGAGCTTCAATATATTTCTAGAAGATAAATACAATAGTTGGAGGATTACAATGATCACATCAGTATTAAATATATATGTCTATCTAGCGACATATTTGAATGGCACATGTTAAAAATGAATTTTGAGCAAGGGGACAGGTTGGTGGGTATCTTGCCTGCAGTTCTTGGGCTAAAGGAGGTCCTTGGTGCTGATGGGAATTCTGTTACATTATTGATAACTTGCACTCCTACCCACGCTGCGATCTCCGTGTTCTCTCAAGATGGTGAGGGGGTCTGAACAGATCAAGGCTTAGCTGGCAGGTGCCAGGAACACCCAGATGGCTTGCCCAGCAGGCCTCTCGGCAGGGCAGCGTGACCAGTAGACATTCCTCTGAGCTGAGGCTCCCTTGTTTGTTTCCGGAGTGTTCCAGCCAGGCAGGAGTTGTACTAACATAGGTTCTGAGGTGCCGGTTTGGCTGTGTTTGCCCTGCACTGTCGACATCTCTCCCAGCCTGTCCCTGCACTTTGAGCCCACTTCATTCCCTCATTTTACCCCCTGGGCAGCATGCCCTTCTGATAGCTGTTCAACCCACTCCTCAGACTCTTGTGTACAAGCAGTAAGTGTACCTGGCTCCCACCTCATGGCCATTCAGAAGCCACCCTGCTTGCCTTTCTGTGGTTTATGACCCCGGGAAAACAGAAACATAGACACAAGTATAAGATAAAACTAAGGGAAGGCAAACTGAAAAAATAGTCTGAGAAAGATAGCATGATAAAGATCCTGGGGAAACTCAAGGGGAATTGTTTCCCACCAGTGTCTCTTTTCCTCCAGAGAGAGAGAGAGAGAACGAGAGTCAGACAGCTGGTCTTGAATTCCTGTATGACAACCACTGTTTCTCAGTGTCCTTATAGGCTTGGGGCCAGTTAACCAAATGATAGCACTGGAGGCAGCCTTGGCCCAGGGAAAGGGGCAGGGCTCCTTCCTCAAAGATTGCGGGTTGTGATTCCTCCCTCCTCCTCCTCCCCTCTTCTTCCTCCTCCTCCTCCTCCTCCTCCTCCTGTCTGAGTCCCTGGACAGGCTAAGGAAATGCTGAGCCTTACAGAGGAGGGTGTCACGTGCTGCACTTCAGAGGCCTGGGTTTACTTTGTTTCTTTGTAGTCTTCATCTGGAGAAACCCACTCTGTGGTTTAATAGGTCCTGCAGGCAAAGGCGTCCTAGTTGGCCAACTTCAAGAACTCGAGACTTCCAGAAGGAACTCGTGGTGTGGACTGAGAATATTGTTAAGCTGCCTATGTGGAGGAAGCCCTCTCGGTAGTCATGGGATTTCCTTGCTCCCATGGGTCCAGATTCCACTCATGTGTTGCCCCCAGGCTGCTGTGAGAAGCTGAGACACTGGGCAGAGGTCTGACACCAAGGAAAAACAATTGAAAGAAGCCCAGTCACAGTGCTGGCCGCTGAGTTCCTGCAGTCTTGCCCCTGCTTGATTTCATTGCCCTCGGTATTTTGAGCTGTCTAGCCCAAGCCAGTAAATGTAAGACAGCCCTTCCAAAGGCCATTCATGTGGCCAAGTGGTCTGGCTTGAAATTCTGACCTATTCCTGGCTTAAGCCAGCTCTGCTGTATACTTTCTTCAGAGCTTCCTGGGTCGTGGACACTGTACTTCTGTGTCGCTGATTACAGGTAACCAGGACGGCGTTGATGGATTACTTATATACCTTTACATATTGGAAAATACACTGTCTGCCTCCTCCTTTTAGTTTGCAAATGAAAGGCAGTGCCATAAATTTTGTGAATGGAAGGGATAAAATATAGGGCTGTGGTTTGTATTGTGCCAAAATATATTATAAGAAAGGCAAGAATTTTTGGTTATTTTTCATCATTTTTATGGCTGTCGCTGAAACTGGTTCCAATTTTGAATTAGAGCTTTCTATCTTCTTTTTCCTTTTTAAAATTTCCCATGCTTGCACCTTCCCTAGAGTAATGAAATTTAAATTTCTAGAAGATGGAGCCTGAGATCTGTTGTTCCTTTTTTTTTTCTTGGCATTGGAGAATCAATCTTAGGACCTTGCACTTGCCAGGCAGGCGCTTAAGCTACTGCACTATTTCCGCAGTCCCTGTTGCTTCTTAAAACTGTCCCACATAGGTCTCCTGGCTGCCCAGGGCTGCGGAGCCAGTGTGACAGCAGTAGGCGTTGGCAGTGCGCTGTGCCCGTCCTTGCTCGCTGCTTCCCCTGGAACCCTGCTGGTGCTCTTGCTGGGGGCTAGGGTGCTGAGGTGGGGCCGTCGTGGCCCTCGTCAGTCTGTGTTACCTACTAGGGTAGCTTTTCAGGGATGTGAGATCACCGCAGTGCTGGTGGCTAGAAGAACATGCGCTTGGAGGATGGAGGAATTTGGAAATGACCTGGCAACTTATTTTCACATTACCGACAGCCAGAACATAATAAGCAACCTATAATTCTGAAAAATTTGAATAAATCCATTTTCTCTCTCAAACAGTGTCATTACCACTTAAATCTGATAGAGCCTCCAATGTGAAAGTAGAACTACGAAAGAAAAGCTACCCTAGTAGTATATTTTTGTTCATGCTTTGTTTTCTTCAAAATGCATAGAGTTGCCCAGTACAAATTCTCTGGGAAAGAAGAAAGTCTGTGGTAACCCTTATTGCATATAATTTCCATAAAAGCAGAAATGAACTTGAAAGGTGTAGTAACATAACTCAATGTTGCATTTGATAAGTGATGCTTTTTCTTTTTAGTACTTTATTGAGAAACAAATAGCAATGAGACAGTTTCAAAACAGGTTAGTAGGACACTTACAATAATTCATACATGGAATATTGTTGTCTTCATAGTACAAGATGCAGACACTGTATATACAAAATAGGATAGATATACAGCTACTTTCTCTTAATTCAATGAGAAGAAAGATTTGTATAATAGTGTTTGGATAAGTGATGCTTTTGCTTAAAAACTTACTTAACTTCATGAGCAACATCTTAGAAAGGTATTTGCTTATCTAAAAAGTTATTCAAGGGGCCCGGGAGATGGCTCAGTAGAATAAGTACTTGCCTAAAAAGATATTCAAGGGCCAGCCAAATAGCTCAGCAGATTAAAGCCCCTACAAGCAGGCACAAGGCCCTGGGGGTCAATCCCCAGGCCTGCCGAGCTGGCCCCACCCCTGAGAGGGCAATTGAGACTGGGTGTGGTAGCGTAGGCCTGTAATCCCAGCTATTGGGAGGCTGTAAATGGGGATCACTGTGAGTCTGATCTAGTAGTGAGACCCTGAACACCCTGTAGACCCTTCCCTAAAAAAAAAATGTTATTTAGTTTTTAAGCAGCTGTGGCAAACGTTAGGGTTTTCATTTCTTTGGAAACTGCACTGCGAGTCACACTGTGTCGGTCCACATTTTCTTTCACTTGCTAGCAAAAGATTTTAGGTACATCACAGAATAGTAGGGGGATCATTAGTAAGTGGAAAATTAGTAAGTTAAAAATCCTGTGGTGAATTTTGTGGTAATAAAAGTTGCAGTTATGCTGGTAATAAGCAGCTGACTCCTGGCTCTGTCAATACATTTTTAAGGACATTTTAAAATAGGTGGAATTTACCTGCTCAAAATTCATTTCTGCTTGGTGTTTTAGATTTTATTCTTACTCATCCTAGTCTCTTCTCCAGACTTTAGCTAGGCCTGCCTCAGTTTGACCAATTATAGATTGAAAATATTTTTAAAAAATTGTGTCTGAAATGGACAGACTTTTTTCTTGTCATTTTTTATAGAATGCAGTCCAGCATTTGCATTGTGTTAGGTTTTTCAAATAATGTAGAGATGATTTGAAGTCTATAAGGGCATGTGTGTAGTTTATATGCAAATGGTACCTCATGCTATGTCAGGGACTTGGAGGGTTTTCATCCCCTAGGGGTGTCCTAGGCTGAGTCACCAATGGTGACCAAGGGATGGCTCTGTCGTGTGCATGCTCATACATGTGTATTTGTTTTGCACTCTTTGAAAGCATGCTGTAGACATCAAGACCTTTCAGTGTTTGCCTGTCAGACTGGCTTTTCCCCCTGCTTCTCCTCATCCTGGCAAGCCTCTCTTTGTAGTTCACTCTACACTCACCTCTTCTGTTCCAGTTCCACGCCATTGTCTACTGCTGCCTCCTCCTCTCTGCGCCATGCCCCACCGATGTACAGGAGGCTGCTTAGTGCTTAAGATACTGGAATTGGTCAGCTCATAACAGTCTGAGCCTTGCTTCTTGTCTGCTCTGTGCCCTCAAGAAAATTGTTTATAAGATAGGAGTCAGAGTGGGTGGATCATAGGAGGAAGGAGGGGTCTAATGCAAGCAGTCTCTTGGGTCTGATGCAGCCCGTTCTCAGTGTGGTGAGGGACAGATACACAGGCAGAGCAGGGCTTTCCGTGCCCCGTGGGCCTGCTCATGTCCTCCAAGCTCTTCTCACTGCCTCCCACCACAGGACAGGGATGTTTAGAATGCCTGCCTGGGCCTTCAGAGTTCTCTAAGTGTGGCACTGCATCTTTTTCTAGCCATCTTGTCTTTATTCTTTGGCACCCATGTTTTTACCAACCTCAGTCCTTCAGCAAGTGTTAGCTGGGTGTCTGTCCACTTAATGCCAGAAGCTGAGCTGGGCACTGAAGATGCAGAAATGAACAGATTCTGGACCTAAAGAGCTTACTGTCTAATAAAGATGCAGAAATGAACAGCTTCTGGCCCTCAAGGAGCTCACAGTCTAATAAAGACAAACCCACGAAGGTGAAGGATTGAGGAGGAGAGCAAGGACCAGCAGGGAGAGTTGGCCGCAGGTGCTTCTGTCTTGGGGAGGACGGTAGTGTGGCTGGGCACTGGGCAGAGGACGTGACTGTAAGCTGGGTCTTGAATTACTGTAGGTGAGGGGCCTAGCAAGGCCCAGCAGGAGCAGCAGAATTAGAAGCCTTCCTGGGGAGCTTGCACGGAGAATTGGACCTTCACACTTCGGAGCTTGCTGCGTGGCTTGCTCCAAGAGCACAAACAGGCACCTGCCTCTCTCTGCAAGGCCTGGGGGAGGCTTCGGGCAAAGGCTATCAAAGCCATTCTGTTTCCAGGAAGGACCAGGAGGCACTGAGGTACCCACCTTCCCTATTAAGAACTCGAGGACCACAGAGGCTGCCCCTCACACTGCTGAGAATGTTCATGTGTTTTTGGTGATGAAAATCTGTGGAATTTGTCAACTTCTAGAAAGTCTGGGCTTAGTTTATAGGATGAAATTTATGGCTCACCCACAGGTAGAAAGATAGTCACTCATTTTACCTGGAAAATAATAGTTCATAAGAGAAAGGTATTGGTATAGCGTAATTTTTTTTTAATCATGTGTAATAATTTCCCCCAAAACATTCTTGAAAGCCATAAAGATAATTTTTTTTTTTTTTAATGGTACTATGGATCAAACTCAGGACCTTGCACTTGTCAGGCAGGTGCTTATGCTGCTGACCTATATCCCTGGCCCTGATTCTCTATTTTAAGCTCAATTCCCTCCCTTCTCCTCCCCTCCCCTCCCCTCCCCTCCGCTCCCCTCCCCTCTTCTCCCTTTCCCTCCCTTCCATTCCCTTTCCCTCTTTTCCCCTCCCCTCCCTTCCTCTCCCCTCTGTTTCCCTCCCTCCTCTTCCTTCCCTTCCCTTTCCTTCCTTTTATCTTTCTTTTGGTACCAGGGATCGAACTGAGGGCTTGCTACGCAGACGCTTATGCCACTGAGCTATTACCCTGCCCTGAGCTTAAATTTCTGATCCTTACTGTATAAATTGAGCTTTAATGGATTTTTGGTTTCATGGACCCAGAAGAAAACCATAAACACATCTAAGGAAAATAGATAGAGAGGAACTTGGCTAATTCTGCTCGTGTCCTAAAGTTGAAGTCTTAAAAGTACAACTTAAGGGAGTTCTGGGAAAAGAACGTTACGCAGAATAGTAAGCAACAACAACTCAGCTTCTCTAACATTCAGAATCTAGACACGGGGGAAGAAAAAAAGAAGGGGAAAAGATTAGGGAAGAAAAGAAAGAGGAAGGTGGAGCCCAGGACCAATGAAGGATCTGAAAGGAGGTCCAAGAGGATATCAGGAAATAGAACCAAGATAGTCAAAATGGGCATCCTTCCAAAACTTGTTCCCCTAGCTATACAAGTTGCCTCAAGCAAAATGAAATACGGATCTAGAGAAAACAGTCCTAGGATTTATCTGGAGCCAGAAGAGACCCAAAGTAGCAGAAGCAACTGTGGGCAACCGGGGCAAGATGGGGGCATCATGGTGCTGGACTTCAGGTCACCCTACAAGCCTACAGATAATAAAAACAGCATGGTGTTGGCAAAAGGAAAAAGGAGAACAAAAGACTGTGGCCCAGTGGAACAGGATAGAGGATGGAGAAACACCTGCAGGTATGCGCAGTATCTCAGTTACTTTTCCTCCATTGCTGGGACAAAATACCTGACACCCAAATTGAGGAAGGAAAGGTTTATTCAGCTCACAGTTTGTCAAGGTTTCAGTCCATACTCAGCTGGCTCCAGAGCAGGGTGGCACATGGCAGAGGGCTGCAGTTCATAGTGGTAGAAAAAAGCAAAACAGCAAGAGCAGACGGGAGGAGCTGGGGCAGCAGCAGCAGCAGCAAAAAGCAAAGCTCTCTCCCTTCCCTGTCTTGCATTCAGGCTATCTGTGGGTGTAGCGCTTGCATCCAGCAGCACGCACACCCAGAACCCCAGCATTAGATCATGAAGGAATCATAGACTCCAGCAGCCGCTGCATGACTGTGTGAGGCTTTGGGGGGCACCTGGACACCAACTGTAACACTCAGTTATGTAACATTTGACAAAGGGGCTAAACCTTCTCACTGAGGAAATAGTCTCTTTCACCAATGGTGATAGAGGGCTGGCCAGATAGTTCAGCAGATTAAAGTGCCTGCTTAGGCAGACGCAGGGGCCTGGGGTTCGATCCCCAGCATGCTATGCCGGCCCTATTCCTAGGAGTGATTGAGACTGGGCCTATAATCCCAGTGCTCGGGAGGCTGAAAAACAGGAAGGATCACTACAAGTCTGATCCGTGTAGTGAGACCCTGTAGACCCTGTACTAAGTGCAAAAATAGAAAAACAAATGTTGATTGGAAAATTTGCTATCCATATGCCAAAGATTGAACCTAGACCTATATCTGCCACCATGCAGTAAACTAAAATAAAAATGGAACACGTCTAAACATTAGAACAGAAATACTTAATCTTCTGGAAGATAAAAATAGGTAAAACACTTGAAGATATAAGGGTAGGCAGAGAGTTTCTGAAGGAACCCTGGTTGCACAAGAAATAAAACAAAGAATCAACAGATGGATCACATCAGAGTAAAAGGTTTCTATGAAAAAGGAAACCAACAGAGTGAAGGGGCAACCTGCAGAATTGAAAAAAAAATACCAACTACTCCACAGACAGAGAACTAATATCTAGAATACATAAAGAATTCAAAAGAAAAACATAGATCCCATATTTAAAGACCCGATCCAATAATGGCCATCTGAAGTGGATGAACATTTCTTAGATGAAGAAGTACAAATAATCAATAAATACATTTAAAAAATATTCAACACTGCTGGCCATCTGAGAAATGCCAATTAAAGCAACACTAAGATTCCACCATTCCAGACAGAATGGCTGTCAAGAAATCAAGCAATAATAAGTGCTCCCAGGAGTAGAGGAGGTGGCTTTTCTGTTGTTGGTAGGAGTGTAAATTAGTACAACCACTGTGTACTAATCAGCATGGAGATTCCTCAAAATATCAAACATAGAAATACCATTTGACCCAGATAATAGCCCTTGTAGATATCTTCTCAAAAGACTTAATAATATCATACCACAGTGATGTGTGCATTCCCATGTTTATAGCAGCACAATTTATAATAGCTAAATCTTGGAAGCAGCTTATATACCTATCAACAGATGAATGAATAGAGAAAATATGGTATGGAGTACTACTCTGGAAAAAAGAAGGTAAACTTGAATCATTTGTGGAAAAAAATACCTGATGTACTAATGATTGTTACTCTCCTACAATATTGTTTTGAGGTTTTATACCACTGTGTGTGTGTTTTTTTTTTTAAATAAAATAAAAACAAATCTGCTCCAAATCCTGGGTGTTGTTTCCCTATTTCTAAGTGACTTGCAAGAAATTACCTAGACTGCAGGTAGCTGAGTCAAATGGAATTTCTATTTTTAGTTTTTTGAGAAATCTCTACACTAATTACTATCATGGTTATATTAATTCACATTTCCACCAACAATTCCTTTTTCTCTCACAGCCCCACCAGCATTTGTTTTTTTGATGGCGACCATTCTTTGTAAAGATGGAATCTCTTTAATGTTTTAAAGATGTTTTAATTTGCATTTTGACCATCTGTACTTCTGTTACTGAGCTTTGAGGTTCTGGCATTTCCTAGAGATGCTGTCTAGGTTTTCTGAAGAAAGAATAAGTCAAGACGTGAGCAAAAGGTAGAGAGATTTTACATGTACTAAAGGTAGGAAAGGAAACACACTTTTTAGAGTGAGTGCACGCTCTCTCTTAGGGTGAGAGCAGACCCCTCTCCAACAGAGAACACAGTGGCTGTGAGCTGGACAGCTGCTGTCTTTTGTATCCTCCACTCCTTAGATTGGCATCAGGTCCGTGCCATCTTATCAAAAAGCTTCTTGATTTGAAAGGAGAAGAACTGAAGGTAGTAAGTAGTTCCTGATTGGTCCCAGGTGCCTGGCTCTGGAAACTGCTCTGCACCTGTGTTCTGGGGGTCCATGATTGACAGGTCACAGCCGCTTGCCCATCCAGTTTTCTGCACCCTAATCTCCTGCCCCTCTACTTCTGAAAAGTGTCTGATCATGTTGGTTGCCCATTTTTTGACTGGGTCTTTTATTTGGGGGCTTTTAATGTTTATAATGTTCTTTATTCCTGTACCTGAGGAACAACTGGCAAAAATGTTTGTTTTCCACTCTGTAAGTTTTCACTCCATTGCTTGTTTCCTTTGCTGTGCAAGAGCTTTATAATTTGATGTGATCCCATTAGTTGACTGTTGGTGTTATTTCTTGTGCCATTGGGGTTTTGTTTGGAAGATCCTTTGGAGGTCTGTGTCCTTAGGAGTTGTACATATTTTATATTTGAGAAAATTAAGTATTTCCCTCTTAACATTTAGGTCTTTGATCCATTTGATTGTAGTTTAGTACGTGGTGAGGTGCATCTGGGAATCCAGCTTCCTCAGCACCATTTATTAAAGAGCTCATCTTCTCTTCCGTGTGGTTTTTGACTCCTTGGGCAAAGATCAAATATCTGAATGTGCTGGAGTTAATCCTGCTTCTTCTATTAGGTTCCATGGATCTACATGTCTGTTTTGGTGCTAATACAATGCTGTTATTATCGCCACAGCTTTGTGATAGAACTTCAAATCTTGCTTTACTGTTATTACCCTGTTATTACTCCTGCTTTACTGTTATTACGCTGTGTCACTTTGCTAATATGGGTTTCTTCAGGTATCATGTACATTTTTAGATCGTTTTCTCTACATCTGTGAAGAATGCTGGTGGTACTTTGATTGGGACTGCATTAAATCTTCGTGTAAGTTTTGGGAGTGTAGCCATATTGACTCTCTTGATTCTGCCTTTCAGACAAAATTAGGAAGCATTCACCATAAGATTTTTTAATTTAAATTTTTTATTAATATAAGCTTTTTAAATCATGATGTGTGTGTATAGACAGTACAGTTGGGATGGATAACGCTGTGCTTCTACATGATCCTATGAGAGGCAAGATTTGCACTATTGTGTCGGCTTCTAGTACTATGGACATCCACTAGGAAAATAATTATTGAAGTTTTGATATAATTCAGGTATAAAAAATAAGATAAGTAAACAGCTGCACTCTTAATTTACTGATAAGAGACATCTGCCATATAATATCATGCATGCACCTTGTACGATACCAAAACATTCTGAAAACAGTTTGCAATGTATTGATTTGTCGAATCTGTCTTGCTAAGGTGTCTTAGGGCTGTCTGATTGATGTTTGTACTTCAATAAAATAAAAAGTAAATTAAAAAATATATAAGCTTTTTATATTTAATATTAACTTCTGGGTTTTTTTTTTTTTTTGGCATTTCCCCAAGTACAACATTTAGAATTTAAGAATATATAGGCTCCTCCTTGTTTTGTCAATAAGAAATACACTTTCCCCCTATTTTAATTATAGCAATGGCCAACGAATACAATAAGTAAAAATTTTCTATCTGACTACTGGGCCTTTAAAATGCTTACTACAAGGTTTAGAACCTGGGATCTTGCCTCTGTTTTGTAGATCTGAAGACTTTTGTAATGACTGGTGTTAGATAATCTGAACATATAACTTGTGCAGAAAATAACAGAAAGTTAAAGGACTTTGTTACAGAAGTAAAATGTTTGGTAGCTAGCATATATTTTGGCATTTTTATCCTATGGACAGACCTATACAAAAAGTCAGATCTTTATCTGAGGCTGAAATAACATAAAGGCCACACAAAGTAGGAAGGCAGGCTGAGCAGCACACTTTCAGAAGAGCTAGCAGGACTAGAATCAGATTTACAGGGGCAGCCTTAAGTGACCACTGAAGTGGTCGGATCTGGGGTGGGTTTTTAGGTTCTTGTGTGATGAACAAAGAATGAGCCATGACATGCAGTGGGAAGGAAAGAGCAGCAAAGGTTAGTGAAGCTGAATTAGGCAGCGGTCCACTCAAGGAGAGCAGGCTTGTGCTGACAGAAGGGAAAACGGCATGAACGTTGAGTGGGAGGGGCTGTTCTCTAAAATACTGTGCTGGGTCTAGGGGGCCTCCCATTGGGTCTTCCAGAGTGTAACTGACAACATGATTGGTAAGGTGCTGACTAATATCGGCTCTTTAGATGTCCTTTCCCATAATTCATTCTAATGGGATGTATGAGATGCCGTCCATACACATGAACTTTAATGAGCTCCAAATGAAGAAAAGTTAGGATAGGTCATAACCGAGGTCATAATCTGGGTGGGACTCATGTGTCTTTATAAGGCAGGGCCCATGGGTGTTGTGTTTTTATCTCTGCCTCTGGGTAGTAGGTCTTAAGACAGAGGTCAGGAGGTTGGCCCTGAAGCGTGGTCCAGGGTTAGAGTATTCTATCTATATTACTAATAGAGGCTGGTGCAGTGCTTGGAGCCCTTATTTTTGTACCAGGAATTGAACTCAGGGCCTTGTGCTTATCAGGCAGGTGCTGTGCTGCTGAGCTATACCCCAGCACCATTTCTATCTTCAAAGACCCTTCTTTTTACAGAATGTATATTCGTTGGCTCCTGTCCTCTGGGGTCCGACAGTCCTCCTGCCTGAGAGGTTGGCTGGTTCACCCAAGTTGCTGGTTTCTTTCAGAGAGATCTGATTTAAAAATCAGCTCTCTTCTTTTGCCCATCCATCAGTTTTCCTATCCAGAAGCAGCCCATTGTCAATGTTTTTCTCTGAACAATATTTTCTGGTGGATGTTGTCTTTGATTGCTTATTGAGTGAAACTTCCGAAGATTACATTTCACTCTTTTCAAACACTCAGAAATTTTTAGAAGTTTAAAAAACTTAAAACTATTGTAACATTATGGGTTGGGGAGATAGCTCGGTGGTCTCAGGACCTGTATGACAGGTGCAAAGATCCGAGTTTGATCCTGGGTACCGCATGCCGTCCTGACCCTGGAGCCCCAGGCATGCTGTGCCAGCCACCAAAACCAGGAGAGGAGGTGCATGACTGATCCCAGCACTGGGGAGGCTGAGACAGGAGGATCACTACAAGTCTGAGCTGTGTAGTAAGACCTTGTATCAAATAAATAAATAAATAAATAAATAAACCCTAAACCACTGTGACATTCTGAGTCATAACCACACAAACTGAGTCCTATCAAGGTTTTAATGCCTTCCAGTTTACTATGTCACTAAATCCTAACAACCTGAGCATTCTAAGAACATTAACCCCATGTTTTAAATCTGAAAACAAAACTACAAAATATGACTGTGTTGCAAGCAGAGAACTTGAAGCAAGCATGTAAGAGTCATTACTGAATAATTTGTTTTAACTTATAATTTTCAAGAACTAATACATTCATTGAAAATTCAAAGACTGTATCTAGTTACAAGATGTAAATAAAAACAATGCCTCCTTCAGTAGAGCTGTCAGCTCGTAGAGATGTCAGCATAGCTAAAGGATATTGTATTGCCATGATGCTAGTAGATGAGCTATCAGAGGTCCCTTTGCATTAATTTCCCGGGAGATTATCCCTGTAAATGCCTTCTGCAGGCTGTCTGTAATTCCTGAGCTGAAGTGTAGGTGACACTCACAGCAGTCACGTCTGGGGTGTGGATGGCCCTGCAGCCATGGCCCTTGAGAGAATAAATGTTTATGTTGGCCGTGCAGCTGTCAGGAGTTGAGTTCATAAAATTGAGTTCGGGTTTTTAAAATCTGGCATATTCCTCTTGCTTAATTTCATTGGGCTGACTGTGATTCCAGTGCTGTAAATCGGGGAGAGTGTTATCCTACAAAATGGTATGAAGTATCGCCTGCGTTTGGTATAAATGTTTCTTCACTGGGGTACCTACATTCTTTTTTTTTTTTTTTTTTTTTTTTTTTTTTTTTTT
>PVKA01013972.1:0-53624 GCA_004027165.1 Ctenomys sociabilis | reverse complement strand
AGGCTAGGGCCAAAATGTTGGCTGGCCTTGTGGCTCTTCTATTTCTCCAACTCTGACTTGGGATCTTAGGTTGTTAACCATCCAGAAGAAAAGCTGATTAGTATCCTGCAGCATATGCCATTCACTTTGCCTTATCTGACTCAATTGATTTTACTTGTTGTACGTTTCCTTTTGTATTTCTGCTTTTCGCTTGTTATACGAGGGAGACTATATGATATTTACACAGGTGTGTCTGGTTTATTTCACTTATGAGTATATGTTCAAGTGGCATCCACTTCAGTATAAATGCTTCAAACTTATCATTCTTAATAGCTGAGTAATACTCCATTATATAGAAATACCACATCTTTTTCAACCATTCCTCATGTGATGGACATCTTGGTTGTTTCCAAGATTTTGCTATCACACATTGCCCTGTTATAAACATAGGTACACATATATCTCTATGATACAATGTATCCAGATCCTTTGGGAAAATCCCCAGTAGGGGGATATCCGGCTTGAATGGGATTTCTAGTCCTACTCTTTTGAGGAGTCTCCACAATGACCTCCACAATGGTTGTAGCAGGAAGCTTTTCTTGTATTTGGTGTATGGTCAAGAAGTTTCCACTTGGAAAGTTTACTTTTAGCCAGAATTTACAGCTCATTACAACTATGCCAAGATAGGCTTTGCTTTATCCATACTCAGGGCTGTGGGTCCAGAACTGGAGAAGGATTCATTAACAAGAACACCCCCCTCAGAGAGTTAATATACGCTTTCTCTGTAAATAATATGATTGCTGTAAATACTAGGTTCTTTTCTATTGGATAGATAATATATGTGAAGATGTACTTACAGTCCGTTTATACCTAATGGACTACCTTTCTTAATGCATAATAAGTCACAGCCTGCAGCTTCTTCAGAATACATGTAAGGAGGTATGAGGGTGAATGTATTATGATGACAGAAACATATCACAAACTCCCCATAAAACATAATATAGCATATTGCCAGCTGCACATCACTAGTGCTCATGGCTATAATTTTTTCTGCTTTGTGGTTTTCTTACACTCTTGTGAATTATCAGACATTATCAGGAAATAGACTAGAGTTTAAAAGCCATTGAAACTTGCAGAATTGGTTAAATAACAAAATATTTTACCCTATTGATAAGACAATTGGCACAATATATTTTATTCTGAATCAATTTGTATTTTAGGAGTGTTTTCATATATTTAAAAACAGCACATGGTTATTTATTAGAATGTCATAATAATAATTGTGTGGTTGCAGGAGTCATTTTCATAAAAGAAAATGTAAGGTAATATGTATTGTTTATAAAAAGAGGACTAGTTCACTAAACATTTTATAACATCTGCAGCTGGGTGTGGTGGACATGCCTATATTTTATCTGTTAAGGAGCATAGCTTGAGACTAAGGGTTTATGGCCAGCCTGGGCAACATAGTGAGACTCCACCTCAAAACAGAGAAATAAAATAGAATACAACAACAAAAATAAAACTGTATGGGTGTGTCTATGTGTAGCCCAAAGCTTTATATGGTCATAGGTGGAGTTTTTCAAGGGTAGCTGGATCTAGAATGTATGACATTGGAATTGGTTCATGGTGTATTGCTAGGATCAAGGGCACTAGGATTAGGTGCCCACCTTAAGTGCCCAAGATAAGATATGAGGGCTAGCAAAGGCTATGATCATCTATATTGCTCTGTTACCTTTTGCCCACCATGAACTATTTCTTTTCTGTGATGCTTGACTGCTGTGACATCTTGCCATGGAGCCAACAGATTATGGACTGAAACCTCTACAAGATGTGAGTTAAATACACCTTTTCTCCTTTACCTTGTGAGTGTTGAGTATTTTTGTATCAGCAGTGAAAAAAGTAAGATCAAAATTAAAACAACTGAAAGGCTAAGATGTGCAACTTGACACTTTCATGTACAATTCTGAAACATTAGGTTTGAAAAATGAGGTGATTTAGTGGTGAAATCTAGAAAGACATATGAGTTTGGCTTGGCTTTTAGCAAGTAGGAGTTCCCTGAGATTTCTAACAAGACAGCAGAGTGGTGAACAGCAGAGAAATAACCTCTCTGAGATTTAGTGTCGAGAAACTAGATAATAGCAATGAGAAAGAGAAGAAGGGAAGGGGTCTCCGGGACTCAGCAAGGGTCAGGAAGAAGAACTGCAATCCACATGCAGAGTGAGGAGAGAGACCACAATGCAGAAGGAAGTGACATGTGCCACTTTCTTCCTTAACAGTCACTTATCTACACCTAGACCTCTCTAAGAAGTAATCCCAGCAATCCTGTCCCCTTAGTTCTTATACTACCCACCAAAAATCTATGGCTGGATTGCTGGACTTAATCAACACAGAGCTGTGCTGTTTGCCCACTCTGTCTACCAATAACAGCAGAGGCACACCCCTTGAAATGGACTTTTTATTCCTCTTGTTATTTTGTTTTTGTTTTTATCTTTGTATTGTTTTCTTTCTTTCTTTTTTTCTTTTTAATATTTTATTAGAGTCTACAGGGTCTACAGGTCTCACTGTGTAGATTGGACTCATAGTGATCCACCTGTGTTCAGCCTCCTAAGAGCTGGGATTATAGGCGGGCACCACCATGCTCAATCTCAGTCACCATCTCAGTCACAATCTCAGCGCCTCAGGGGTGGGGCCAGCACAGCATGCTGGGATCAAACCCCAGCTGCTGAATCTGCCTAAGCAGGTGCTTTAATCTGCTGAGGTATTTGGCTGGCCTGTGTTTTCTTTTTTCTTAATTATCCTTGTTTTCATAAGAGTGTAAAATCATTTCTAGATTCTTTTTGTTGTTGTTGCTTTGTTCTATTCTTATTTCTATTTCTTCTTTCTCTTTCCCTACTGTGTTTTTTACCGATTTTCCAAAGTTTTCCTAATCTTCTTTTGTCCTCTAGTCTTGCTTCCAATCTTTTCTTCTATTTCTCTATATTTCCCTCTAATCCCTTTTAAGTTTTCTTCTCTGAGGGTAAAATCACTATGTTGAGGACATATTTCTTGTATTCAATTAAGATTGTGATCTTAGATATTAGGTTTTTCATGTCCATTAAGATTGTCTTACATAGTTGGGTGTTCCTGTGTTTGGTGCATAGATTTATGAGTGTTACCTCTTGCTCTTGAATTTTTCCCCTAACCAATATATAGTGGCCTTCTTTGTGTCGTTTGATCCTTCTTGGTTTGAAGTTGAGACTGTCTGAGAACAGAATTGCTACTCCTGCTTTTTTCTGAGGTGCTGGGACATGTAGTATTGTTTTCCATCCTTTGACATTGAGCCTATGAATATCCTTTTCAGTTAACTGTGTTTCTTCTATGCAGCATATTGTTGCATTTTGTTTCCTAATCCACTCTGCTATTCTATTTCTCTTAATAGGTGAATTGAGTCCATTTACATTGATGGTTATAATTGAAATTTATTGACTTATGTTTTTCATGATATTTACCTGGTGTTTACTCCTTTGTATCCTGTGTTTAACTGTCTTTCCTGTTTAGTGGGTTCCTTCTGTTCTCAATTGTGGAGTTCTGGTCATTGTGGTCTCTCTCTAGAACATCTTTCAGCAGCCTGAGAGAAAGTTTTCTCTCCATGTTACTCTCCCTAGGCACACTATAGAACTTCAATCTCATTCCTCTGTAGCTCCATAATCTCCTTGTTCAGAAAATTTGGAGCTCAACTGAGTTTCATGATGTTGCAGTACAGGTTCTCCTATGTCCTGAGTCTGAAGGGATGGGTTTGTCATCATGAAATTCTTTAGTTATTCTTTGTAGTGGAACTATTTCACTTCTCCATCAAACTTGAAAGATAGTTCTGCAGGGTATAATAATCTGGGCTGGAATTTGTTTTCGTGCAGGACTTGAAGAACTCTGCTCCATGTTCTCCTTGCCTTCATGGTTTGTATAGAGAAGTCAGCTGTAATTCTGATGGGTTTTCCTTTGAATGTGATCTGCTTCTTTTCTCTAGCATCTTTCGGCATTGGATTTCTGGGATCTTGACTATTATATGTCTCGGTATGTTTTTACTTGGGTCGGAGTTATTTGGTGTTGTTTGGAGTTATTTGGTCTTTTCTCTAGCATCTTTCGGCATTGGATTTCTGGGATCTTGACTATTATATGTCTCGGTATGTTTTTACTTGGGTTGGAGTTATTTGGTGTTGTGTATGCTTCGGTTACCTGAATGTTGGATTGTTTCCACATGTTTGGGAAGTTTTCTGAGATTACTTCTCCCCAAATTCTTTTATGTCATTTGTATTGACACCTTCTTTCTCATTGATACCAATTATTCTCACATTGTTCATCCTGACATCATCTTGAAGGTGATGGATTATTTTTTTCCTGCATTCTCATTATTTTTAAGAGATCCTTTCTCACCTTTTCACTAGCTGCACCAGCGTCTTCAAGATCTGAAACTCTGTCTTTGCTTTCACTCAAACGGTTTCATAGACTCGTGATTGATATTTTTAGTTCTTCTATATCTCTTTGACTGTGTTTCATGTGTTCTATTTCTTTTCTGTATTGCTCATTCCAGGAATCCATCATATTTATGATGTCCTCAATTTTTTATCCATGTCTTCTTTAGAGGTAGTTATTAATTCTTTTTCTGCAGTTTCTTCCAGGTTGGGTTTCCTCTGTATATTTCTGGACTTGTTTCTGTATTTCAGATGCTATTATTTCAAAGAATTCTCTTTTTCAAAGAATTTTTTTTATTTCAGAAATTATGTCTGCTTTGAGTTCCTCATGACCTTTCTGCTGGTGCTTCTTTGCTTCAGATGCTGTTAATTCATATGTTTCACCTGGAATAGTGTTCTCTGCACTTGTTCTGGGTGAGCATTGTATCCAGTTTTCTGGTTTTTTTTAAATATAAACACAAAGATAGTTTATATGGTTAAAGGTAGCAATTTATTAAGTAATAGTTTATCATTTTCTAGGCTATATTTGATACTATTGTTATTGCTTACTGAGCTAGGTTAGCAAGGTGACATTATTGTTCCAGTTATTCTTCATGGTACACCAAGTCTGAGATTGCTCAAGGATCATAAACAATGGTGCAGGCCAGTACCAAATAATCAAGGACTGGATCAAGCAGGAAGAAATCTTGACCTAGGTGACTAGTCCAATAAGTTGAAGAGATAGGACCTTGCAATAAACTCATAATTGAATTGTCTCCCCAATGAATTGAAGAGACAGGATCATGCAATATACTCATAATCCAAAAGCCAGCTACACCTAGACATCTCTAACAAGTAATTTCCTAAGGGTTCTAAGCACTAGGAATAAAGCTACATGCCATAAGCAACTGTAATCATCAATCCCAGGATTTAAACTTTTTATTTTATGTATTTGGTACAGGGTGTATAGGTTCTCACTACACAGATCCGACTCAGTGTGATTCTCCTGTCTTCAGCCACTTAAGCACTGGGATTATAGGCAGGTGCCACCATTCCCAGTCTCAATTGCCATCTCAGCATGTCCCAGGGGTGGGACCAGCATGGCATTGCAGGAATTAAACTTAAAAGAATAGAAATGAGAAGGCACTTACACAAGATTCATTACCAAACTTCCAGCTCATCAGGGGCAAGTTCTGGGGACAATGAAGTGGAACAATATAGAAGTCATCCACTTAGACTCTGTGAAGTGATAAGAGTAGAAGTATCAAGACTTTAGAAAAAAAATCAAGCCAGAAATAATTTCTCAGATAAGTGCAGAGAGGACATAATGAAAGGCATGCTTCTTGCCTCTAGTCCAGATAAAAATGAAAACAGAGGAACCATGAATGATGAAAACCATGAATATCCAACATGGGAAAGAAATGGAACCCCTAATGCAAATTCAGACAAGTGTCCACTAGATTAAATAATCCACTGAATGTGTACACAGCAACGTGTGCCAATGTGGGGACAGCATCTCAGATAAAGGAGACAGTATTGCAGTTAGTAAACACACAAAAAAAAGATTTTTTAAAAATAGCAAGGAACCACTAAAAAAGTTAATAATAATCCAACATCTTCCAGATGATGCAAAAAACAAATGTAACATAAGATTGGTTGAAGTCAATGAAAAAAGGAACCAGGAAATGGCACAAATGACTCAGAAACCCATTCACAGAAGTCATGGCAGAAAACTTCCCAAGTGAGAAAAAGAATTTGACATACAGTTAAGTGAAGCATATAGAACTCTGATTATCTATGATTCTTTAAAAAGAATTTACACCAAGGTATATAATAGACAAGATTCTAGAAATTAAACAGAAGAGGAGAATATTAGAATATATTACAGAAAAGAGGGGCCAGGGAAATGGCTAAGTGGAATAAGCTCTTCCCTGGCAAGCACCAGGGCTTGAGTTCAATCCCCAGTTCCGCAAAAAAAAAAAAAATCTATTATTGAAGAAATACTAATTCCTATAAAGGAAAGCCCATCAGAAGCACTGAAGACTTCTCAACTCAAATCCTCAAACCAAGGAGAGTTTTGAGTGATGCATTTCTGCCCTAAAAGAAGAAACCCCTGCAAATCAGATTGATGTATCCTAAAAAGCTATCATTCAAAATTGATGGAATAATAAGATACTTCCATTGGGGCTAGGGAAATGGCTCAGTAGAATAAGTGCTTGCCTGGCAAGCTCAAGTTCAACCCCCAGTTCAACCAAAAAAGGTACTTCCATGGCAAAGAACATCTGAAGAAATTCACAGTCACCAAACCAGCATTCTCTAATGTTCTGGAGGACATTTGAGGAAGAGATAGTGAAAACTATAACTCCATGCAATCCAAAATAATTAATCTATTTCATAGCACAAGTAATTAAACAGAGAGAAACAAGAAGATAATGAGCAATAGGAAAATAAAATAACAAGGATACATCAATACATGTCAGTTATAGCCGTCAGTGTAAATGGCCTCAAATCAACAATCAAAAGAAGCATACTGCCAGAATAGATGAAGATGCAATATACAACAATATACTGCATCTAAGAAACATATTCCATTCACAAGCAAATTCCTAAGATGAATATTAAAGTACGGAAAACAATACTGTATGAGACATGAATCTGGAAAAAAGCAGGGATATGTATTTCATTCACAGACACAGACTGATTATGAGAGACAAAGAAGGTCACTACGTTCTTGGAAAGGGAGCAATCCAAGAGAAAGAGACTATAATCATAAATATGTATGCACCAAAATCAGTGTACTCACCTATCTGAAACAAACATTAATGGACATAAAAATTCAAAAAAGCATTAATACTTAGTTGGATTTGGTGATACACACCTCTAATCATAGCATTCAGGAGGATGATGCAGGAGCAAAGTTGAAAATTCAAGGGCAGGGACAATGAAATAGGTCAGTGGTATAAAGTGCCTGCTTAGGCAAGCTGAGGAAGGAGCACAGGGACTGAGGTTTGATCCATGGCACCACATGCTGCCAGCCCCACCCTCAGGATACATGCAGCCAGCCATAAAAAAAAAAAAAAAACACCCTCCTTAAGTACACCTAAGAAAGCAAGAGGATCACTGAGTTCAATCAGTGTAGTGAGACCCTGTAGTAAAATACATTTAAAAATAAATAGATAAAAATAAAAAAGGAAGTTTAAGGATAGCATGGGCTTTAGAATGAGTTCAGGGCCAAGCTGAATTCTTTCTTAATATTTACTTAAATCTTTACTTATATTTTCTATTTTTTAAAATTTTATTTTATTGAAAAACTAATAGCAATGAGACAGTTTAAAATCAAATTAGTAGGATAGATTCAACAATTAATACATTACACATTGTTTTCATAGTGGCTTTTTATTGTACAAGGTGCATACATAATTCTCTACCTACAAACACTATTAGAGCAGATATCTCTGCTCAATGCATTGAGAAAATGTACCTGTATACCTAACTTTTTTTAAAGCTGAAATGTAGTACAGTGTCAATAATTAATACTTGTTACATTGTTATCTTCCTAGTGGTTACCCATAGTACAAGAAGCAGACAGGATATCCTGTCCAAACACTACTAGGGCAAATCTTTCTTCTCATAGAATTAAGCAAAAGTACTGCATACTTACCCTAATTGTACTGCTTATACAGATACACAATGGATCTTCCTTTATACCTCTTTTTTTTGTTTGGTCCTGTCAAAGATGGGTATTCTATTGCCATTCAATTATTATACGTGCTTGAATTCAGTGAACCAATCCAACACAGTCCACCATCCACAATAGTAGTGGATTATCCGAAGAAGTTGTTGACTAGACCCATTTACAGCTCAGCTTATTATTATGGCCTTATTTTATATACCTTGTTTTTATGCTTTTCTGCTGGATGGTTAAGACCAAGATAAAGGAAGACCTATATAAAAAAATGTAACTTTTGTATCTGATGAGGTCAGTCAAGTCCCCTCCACGTTTATCTTGTAACCCTGTACCTCACGTTGTAGATCCATTGTCAGTGTCAGTCATGAGGATGAGTCACACCCATTGCTTGACTAGTTGGCTCTCTGTGAAAGCCTAAGAGAAAGGTTTCTCTCCTTGTGACTCTCCTTAGGCATACTATAGATCATGGATTAAATTTCTCTCTGGCTCCATAATCTCTTTGATCAGAAAATTTTGGGCACAACTGAGTTCCATGATGTTATAGTACAGGTTCTCCTATGTCCTGAGTCTTCACTGACCTTGAAAGGTTAGGGCCAAAATGTTGGCTGATGTTTCAGCCCTTCCATTTCTCCATTTTTTTTTTTGATCTGCAAACTTAGGTTGTTAACCATCCAGAAGAGAAGCTGATTATTAACCCTGCAGCATCTGTAGCTGAGTTTACTCTAACTATCTGACTAAATTATTCTTGTTGTTGTTATACCTTTCTATTTGAATTTTTTCCTTTGATTTCTTATACTAGGGAGACTATACAATATTTGTACATGTGTGTCTGGTTTATTTCGCTTTTGAGTATATGATCAAGTAGCATCAACTTCAGTACAAATACTTCAAGCTTATCATTCTTAATAGCTAAGTAATACTCCATCATATAGAAATACCACATCTTTTTCAACCATTCCTCATGTGATGGGCATCTTTGTTATTTCCAAGATTTTACTATCACAAACTGTGCTGATATAAACATAGGTGCACATATATCACTATGATATGATGTTTTCAGTTCCTCCGGTAAAATTCCCAGTAGGGGACAGCTGGCGTGAATGGGATTTCCAGTCCTAGTTTTATGAGGAGTCTCCACACTGATCTCTACAATGGCTGTACCAGTCTACATTGCCACCAGCACTGGAGAAGGATTCCCTTTTCCCCACAGCCTCTCCAATAGTAGTTGTTGGTTGATTTTTTCATGATAGCCATTCTTTCTGGAATGAGATGGTATCTCAGTGTTGTTTCAACTTGCATTTCACAGATCATAGAGATGTACAGCATTTTTTCATATATTTATTTCCTTCTTTAATTTAATCCTCTGAGAAGTGTGTATTCATCTCAGATGCCAATTTCTGGATTCAGTCTTCAAACTTGAGGGTACTAATATATATTAGTTTTTTATAAATTCTAGAGAGCAGACCTTTGTCTGAGTGCTTATTGTTAAGATTTTTTTTTTAAATTTGTAAATTATCTTTTCAGTTTGTTGACAATTTCTTTTTACGTGCAAAAACTTCTCAAGAATTGGTCCCAGTTGTTAATTCTTTCAAGTGTTTCCCGTGAGAATACATGTTTGTTCATGAACTCTTTGCCTATTTCTACGTCTTCAAGAGTTCTTCCTAGTTTTTCTTCCAGGACATTGACTGTTTCTGTCTTACTGTTTATTTTATTTATTTATTTATTTATTTATTTATTGGAATCACACCTTGTGTTTAATGAAATTCTAAGCAAAAAAACAAGTAGGGCCTGGAAGTACATGCCTATAATCACAACACTTTGTAGTCTGAGGCAGTTCACCAGTCTGGATTACATAACAACACCTAGTCTAAAAACACAAAAATTACAGCACAACCTAAGTTGGAACCCACATTTCCTGTAAAAAAAAAAAAAAAATAGGAGGTGTTAAGGCTCATCAGTGGGAATGAAAATGGGGCAAGGAATTATGGCATATAATCAATGAATATTTCAGTAAACACTCTAATTTGTACTTATGTACAAATAAGACAGGACACCAAATCGGTAAAATTTCATGTATTAAATGCATTCAAACAGAGCAGCTCTTATATTAGGTTTCAATATTCTATGACTAATGTAGTCACTGCTTCATCATTGAGTGACCAAACTGGGCCAGCTTTACAAAATGCTGTCCCATCATTTGGGGGAAACTTGTGTGTGTGTGTGTGTGTGTTAACTGGGGATTGAACTCAGGCCCTTGCACTTGCCAGGAAGTGCTCATTCTACTGAGCCATCTCCTGGGCCTACTTTGTTTTAAATGGAGTTCTTGAATGTAAATAAATGATAAAAGGGTTAACAGACCTTACACTGAGAGGCTGTGTGGATGAAAGTTTGACCTCAGTCTGGGAAATTCTGAGATCCATTCACTCTGCACAAAGGCTGAGCCCAGAACTCCCCATTTAAAGAAATGCATGCTATTCTGTGTTCTAGAAACAGAATGAATTTGTCTAGGGTCTGTAATGCTAGTCTCCAATACCAAGAGAAAGAAAATCAATACAATTCCAATTTTCAAACTTGTTTTCTTGAAGTTTTCCCGGTTGGTCTCATCAGCTTTTCATGCAACAGAAAAATAATTATGGCACTAGCCAGAAATGGATCTACTATAGGCAGCCCCCACCAACGTGACTTCTGGGCACATGATAATGTTCATTAATGCCTTAAAACAAAAAGGCTGGCCAATGACATCTACAGCTTCACTGCATCAATGTCCAAGACACTGCTGGTGTGACTGTCAAGTTCTGACTTATTTTCCCACTAAAGCTTCTGGCAGATGCTTTGGAATTTTCTCATAAAACTTGGCATTTGCACGCAAACATTCTGATATACCTCTGCAAAACGACACCATTGCTCATAGCACAACAATCTCCCAAGGCCTACGACGTGGAAGCTGTCTTACTGTTTAGATCTTTGATCCATTTTGACCTTATCTTAGTGTATGGTGGTAGACTTGGGTCAAGTTTTAGTTTTCAGCATGTAGAAAGCCAGTTATTACAGCACCACTTGTTAAAGAGGCTATCTTTCTTCCAGTAAGTATGATTGGCCCCTTTGTTGAAGATCAGAGGGCTGAGTGTGTTCATAGATGCTTCTGCACCTCCTAATATATTTCATTGATCCTCAGGTCAATTTTGTTGCCAATACCATGTTGATTTTATCACAGTGGCTTTGTAGTATAATTTCAAGTCAGGAATTGTGATGCCTCCTGTCTTGTCTTTATTGGCCAAGATTGCCTTTGCTAGTCTAGGTCATTTGTGGTTCCAAATAAATTTTAGGAACAATTTCTCTAGGTCTGGGAGGTATGTTGGTGGCAGTTTGACAGGGACTGCATTAAATCTGTACAGCAATTTTGGGAGTATGGCCATCTTCACAAAGTTGGTTCTTCCTATCCAGAAGCACAGAATATCTTTCCATTTTCTGAAAACCTCTATAATCTCTTTTCTTAAGGTGTTGTAATTTTCCCTGAAGAGGTCTTTGACTTCCTTGGTTATGTGAATTCCAAGGTATTTCATTTTCCACGGTGCTATTGTAAAAGTTATTGTTTCTACAGTTACCCTCTCAGTGTGTTTTTTATCTGTGTAGAGGAATGCTATTGACTCTTGAGTATTGACTTTGTATCCTGCTATGCTACTGAATTTGTGTATCAATTCTAGTAGCTTCTTGGTGGAGTTTTTTGGGTCTTCCAAGTACAGTATCATGTCATCTGCAAATAGTGATAATTTAACTTCTTCTTTACCTATTCTTATTCCTTTTATTCCTCTCTCTTGTCTAATGGCTGTAGCTAATGATTTCAAAACCATATTGAATATAAGGGGTGACAGAGGACATACTTGTCTTGTACCAGATCTAAGAATAAAAGATTTCAGTTTTTCTCCATTTAGAATTATATTAGCTGTAGGGTTGTCTCAGATGGCTTTTATCAAATTGAGGTAGAGGTCTTCTCTTCCAATTTTCTGTAGGGCTTTGAACATGAATGAGTGTTGGACTTTGTCAAAAGCTTTTTCTGCATCAACTGAGATGATCATGTGATTTTAAGATTTCAGTCTACTAATGTAGTGTATTCATTTATGGATTTTTGAATATTGAACAATCCTTGCATCCCTGGAATGAATCCTACCTGGTCATGTTGTATAATCTTCTTGGTGATTTACTCTATTCTATTTGCTAGGATTTTACTGAGGATTTTTGCATCTATGTTCATGAGGGAGATTGGCCTGTAGTTCTCTTTTTTGGTTGTGTCTTTCCCTGGTTTTAGAATCAATATAATACTTGCCTCCAGAAATGATTTTGGGAGGACTTCTTCCTTTTCAATTTTATTGAAGAGTTTGAGGAGTGTACGGATTATAACTTCTATAAATTTCTTGTAGAATTCAGCTGTGAATCCATGAGGACCAGGACTTTTCTTTGTCAGTAGGCTTTTTATTGCGTTAAATATTTCATTGGATGTTATTGGCTTATTCAGAGTTGTTATATCTTTTTAATTCAATTTTGGTAATTTGTGTCTTTCAAGGAATCTGTCCATTTCTTCTGTGTCTTCTAGTCTATGAGCATAAACATTCTTAAATTAGCTATTGATAATGTTCTGGATCTCTATTTTAGAAAATGACCTATATGTAGCTGAAAAAAATGTGTATTCAGCTGTGGTTGGGTGAACACACTGTATATGTCCACCAGGTCCATTTGTTCCAAGTTCTGGTTCAGTTCTGCTACTTTCTTGCTAATTTTTTGCCTGGTTGACCTATCTTTTTGAGATAAGGGGGTATTAAGGTCTCCTGTTAAGATTGTGGTCTTGCATATTAGATTTTTCATGTCCATTGAGATTTGTCTTACATAGTTGGGTGCTCCTGTGTTTGGTGCATAGATATTTATGAGTATTACCTCTTGCTCTTGAATTTTTCCCCTAACCAATATATAATGGCCTCCTTTGTTTCATTCGATCCTTCTTAGTTTGAAGTTGAGACTGTCTGAGAACAGAATTGCTACTCCTGCTTTTTTCTGAGGTGCTGGGACATGTAGCATTGTTTACCATCCTTTGATTTTAAGCCTGTGAATGCCTTTTTGAGTAAAGTGTGTTTCTTGTATACAGCAGATTGTTGGATTTTGTTTTCTAATCCACTGTGCCAGTCTTTCTGATGGGTTTTCCTTGAATGTGATCTGCTTCTTTTCTCTAGCATCTTTCAGTATAGTATTCTTGTGTTGGATTTCTGGGATCTTGAGTATTATATGTCTCAGTGTGTTTTTAGTTGTATTGAACTTATTTGGCATTCTGTATGCTTTGGTTACCTGAATGTTACATAGTTTCCTCATATTTGGGACATTTCCTGCTATTACTTCTGCACATATTTGTTTTATATCACTGTATTGACTCCTTCTTTCTCAATGATGCCTATTATTCTCACATTGTTCATCCTGGCATCATCTTTCAAGTGATGAATTATTTTTTCCTGCATTCTCATTGTTTTTAAGAGATCCTTTCTCACTTTTCACTAGCTGCACCAGCATCTTCAAGATCTGAAACCCTCTCTTTGCTTTCACTCAAACGGTTTCATAGACTCGTGATTGATATTTTTAGTTCTTTTATATATCTTTGACTCAGTTTCATGCATTCTATTTTTTTTCTGTATTGCTCATTCAAGGAATTCATCATGTTTCTAATCTTTTTTTTTTTATCCATGTCTTCTTTAGAGGTAGCTATTAATTCTTTTACTGCAGAGTTTTTTTCCAAATTGAGTTCCCTGCATATATTTCCAGAATTAATTCTCTACTTCAGATGCTATTATTTCAAAGATTTCTTTTTTATCTCAGAAATCATTTCTGCTTTGAGTTCCTCTTTACCTTTCTGCTATTGTTTCTTTCCTTGCGATGCTGTTAATTCATGTGTTTCAGCTGAAATAGTGTTCTCTGCATTTCTTCTGGGTGGGCATTTGGTTTCCCCCATTCATATCTGCATTTGATTCATTACTTAAAATGCTATGTATTGAAAAATTTCTTTTTTATTTTTGGCATTAATTCTGATCTGAGTTCCTCTATACTTTTCTGCTCTTTTTTCTTTGCTTCCATCAAAGAAGTTAATTCATTCATTTCAGCTGACCTTGTGTCCTCTGCACTTATCATTGCTGGGCTGGAGGCCTGAGATTGCATTTTTCTCCTTGTCTTTGTCATTTTGTATAGCACTGACCTCTGACCTTTGGTGTAGAGCTTTGGTGCAGTTACAACCTTAGTGTGTAATGAAATTTGGGTGCCGATCTATTAAGTTTGAGATTATCCAGTTATGCCTAGCCTGGATCTAGCTATCGTGTTCATCTCCTTTTGGCTGCAGCCCTTCTGGCACAATGGTGAGCCTGTGGTTGCCCTCTGTTATGTCCCTGGCCCAAGGACCACCGTAAGGCGCCAAAGCTCTCCCACACACTCACTGGGCTGTTCTTGGCTGGATAAGGGGCCGGAAGAGTCACAATACTTTTCACTCACTTGACAAGCTTGGGGGCAGTGTCTCTGGATGGCACGGCGCACCTGAAAGCCAAAAGTTCTCACACACACTCAATGGGCTGGTCTCGGGTGGATCAAGGGCTGGAAGAGTCACAAATGTTCTCACTCATTTGGTGGGCTTGTGGGCAAGGGCTCCGGGGAGTTCCAGGGCAGGCTCTGCTGGGGTGGATCGCACTCAGAAGTCTTGGGGTGGGGTCTCTGAATGTCGGAAAAGGTGAAAGTTTTCCCACACACTCACCAGACGGGGCTCATGTCGATCAGGGGCAGAAGGGTCACAAAAGTTCTCACTTGCTCTGTGGGCTTGGGGGCAGGGGCTCTGGGCTGGGGTGGGGTGGATCACGCTCTGGCCAAGCTGAATTGCATAGTGAAACTGTGTCAAAAAGACAAAAAAAAAAAAAACCACTAGTACAATTATAATGGAAGACCTCAGTACACAACTAACAAAAAGATAGATGGCTTAGACAAAAAAAAGAATAATGAAATATTAGAACTGAATCAAATTTTTGAACAATTGAGCTTAGTGAACATCTACAAAGTGTTCCACCCGACACCGACAACATCAGAATGCATATTCTTCTCAGCTGTACATGAGGCAATCTCCAAAATAAACCACATCCTATCTCATAGAACATATTTAAGTTAATGTGAAGGAATTAAAATGATCTCATGTATATTATCTGACCAGGGAGCAATGAAATCGAAAACCAATACCAAACAAAATAACAAAAACTTCATAAGCACATGGAAATTAAATATACCCTCCTGAACAACCAGTGGATCACAGATGAAATTAAAGAAGAACTTAGTTTCTACAATTAAACGATATTGCCAATATAACATACCAAAAAGTATGAGATGTGATAAATACAGTACTACAACAGAAATTTATACTTGTGAATTTTCATATCAGAGAAACAGAGTGAGCTCAACTAAACAATCTGATGTTGAACCTCAAACTTATAGATAAAGAAGCCTAAGCTAAGCCCAAAGCTCATACAAGGGAAGAAATTGTAAAGATCAGAGCAGATGAATGCAAAGGAGACTAAGAAAACAATATAAATAATAAATGAATCGAAGAGTTGATTCTTTGAAAGATTACATAAAATTGATTTATTTTAGCTAACTTTATTCATAAAAGGAAAAACTCAAATTCATGTTATTCAGCAGCAAAAATGCTTGGCCGGCAAGCACAAGGCCTAAATTCAATCCCTGGTAACACACACACACACACACACACACACACACACACACATGAATGAAAATGGTGAATCACAATGGATCCCACAGAAGTCCAGAAGATCATCAGTACCTACTTTGAGAACTTCTACTCTAGTAAGATGGAAAGCACAGAAGAGCTGGGAAGATTTGTACACATACATGAATTGTCAAACTTGAATCAAGAAATTATAAAAATTCTGAATATCCCAATAATAATTAGTGAAATTTAAAATGTAATTAAAAACTAACAAAGACAAATCTAGGTTCTGATGGATTCATACAGAAATGTAGAGAAGATTTAATGCCATTACTTCTGAAACATTAAGTGACATTGAAAGGCAAATAATACTCCCAAAGACATTCCTGAAAACAAGTTTACTCTGGTACCAAAGAAAGACTCAACTATAACAGAATTACAGGCCAATCTCCCTAATGAATATAGATGCAAAAATGTTCAATAAGAGACCTGCAAACAATGCAGCAAATTATCAAGAAGATTATATACTATGACCATGTGGGATTTACCGCAACAATACTGGGATAGTTCAATATATGCAAATCAAATAATGTAATTTGCCACATTAACAGAGCCAAGCACAAAAAACATATGATCATCTCAATAGATATAGAAATATCACTTGACAAAATCCAAAATTCATTAATAATAAAAAAACTACAGAAAATTGAAATAGACAATCATTATCTCAATCTGATAAAATCGATCTATGACAAACCAATAGTCGATATCACACTAAATGTGCAAAACCTGAAAATTTTCACTCTAAAATCAAGAA
This sequence comes from Ctenomys sociabilis, assembly GCA_004027165.1. Taxonomy (NCBI): domain Eukaryota; kingdom Metazoa; phylum Chordata; class Mammalia; order Rodentia; family Ctenomyidae; genus Ctenomys; species Ctenomys sociabilis. The sequence goes on along the minus strand of PVKA01013972.1, from coordinate 36,981 downwards.
CATGACAAGGATATCCACTGTCACTACTCTTACTAAATTTATCTTTGGAAACATTAGCCAGAGCAATTAGACAAGAGAAAAACAGAATAAGGATAGGAAAGGAAGAAGTTAGATTATCATTATTCAGAAGGGTTTTTGTTGTTGTTGTTTGTTTGTTTGTTTGTTTTTGGAGGAACCGGGATTGAACTCAGGCCCTTGTGCTTGCCTAGGAAGTGCTTATTCCACTGAGTATTCTCCCTGGCCATTATTCAGAGGTGGCATGATACACTTATGGAAGACCCCAAAACTCCACCAAAATACTTCTATATTTAATAACAAATTTAGTGAATGGCACTCTAGCAGGCAGCACTCAAAATCCAATAGCTTTTGTGTACACAAATTACAAACTCACTGAGAGAGAAATTAGGGAAACAATGTCTTTTACAGTAGCATCCAAAAAAAGAAAGAAAGAAAGGAGAAAGGAGAAAAGAAGGAAGGAAGGAAGGAAGGAACGAACGAAGGAAGGAAGGAAGGAAGGAAGGAAGGAAGGAACGAACGAACGAACGAAGGAAGGAAGGACCTTGTTAATCAACCTAATGAAGGAAGTAACAGATCTTTATATTGAAAAGTATAGTACTCCAAAAAAGGAGGTTGAAGTGGACATGAGAAAATGGAAAGATAACCCTACTCTTTCTTACTTTCTCAGTCTGTCTCTCCCGATGTGTACATATAGGCATGCATATGTGTGCATAATGTAAGCCTTCTCCATTTTATCATTTTCTTATTTATTCTGTTTATTTTTCACCTTGTTTCTAATTTAGCCTTCATCCTACATTAAATACCAAGTGGAAAGATTCAACTGAGATAATAAAGTAATATTTACCCCCAATTTGGCCTTGGAGTCTTATAATCACTTTCCTTGTGAACTTTCAGACCTTATTAAATGGAACCCCTGTCCTTGAACATTGAAAAGAATTCTAGCTAAATCTTCACCTGATATCTTTGTAATAAAGATGTTTCCACATTCTGCCTGTCACTTTGCACATTATCTTGGCAGGTCAGATTAATATGCAAGTTGCATTTCTTTCACATGCCAACTAGGTGAAATATGAAAACAAAACATTCTGATAAAGGAATGCAGTTTATGGGCCATCCAGATAGCTCAGTGGATTAAAGTGCCTTCTTAGGCAGATGCAGAGACTGGGGTTCAATCCCTGGACCATCAATCCAGCCCCATCTCTGGGGCATGCTGAGCTGATGAATGAGACTGGATGTGGTGGCACTCACCTGTAATCTCAGCACTTGGGAGGCTGTAAACAGGGGTACATTAGGCCTGTGGCAGAGCTCAGGGCTCTGGGCATCTCTCATTTGTCACTTAATCTTCTCTGTACTCATCTGTGTAGTGAGACCCTGAAGACCCTGTACTAAATACATACAAAAAGAGAAAAGAATGCAGCTTATCATTGTTCAAAACATAAGTACAAGCAATATGGAAACCACTTGTCATATAACGAGAGATCTTTCTGGAGAAAATAAAGAGAGAAGCGAATTGAGAGCTTTCTGTTTAAGAGACAGATAACAGAGCTCCTTCAGTTATAACAGAAGCCCACTCAGCACAAGGCAGTGTGGAAAGATGTTGGTCAACATGACAACGGGACTGGAAGCTCAGTACATGAAGACACAGGATTCAGCAGAAGGGCTGAGCCATACCGCTTAGCTGGGGGAGATATTTAGTTTTACAAGTTACAGTACTTTGAATAAGGCAGGCAGGGTCTTGCTCTGTAGTTCAGGCTGGCCTCAAACTCACTACATAGCTCATGCTGGCCTTGAACTCATGATAGTCCTCTTGTCCCGGTCCCCTAATGCTGGGATTCCAAATCCCAGCACCACGAAGTCTGGCTGTATTTCTGTTTCATTTTTGTTGGTGGTTGATTATTAAATAAGCCTGAACATAAAGATTAAGTGACAAATGAGAGATGCCCAGAACCCTGAGCTCTGCCACAGGCCTAATGTACCTCATGTTTCAGAGAATCTGAGATTCAGTTTTGTTATGGGTTGTTTTGTGTTCTCTCTCCCAAAAAAGATATGATGGAGTCCTAACACCTAGGTCTCCAACCAGGTCTTATTTAGAGAGGTCTTCACAGAGGATGAATTTTAATCAAATAGGGCAGGTATCTTTATAAAAAGGGGCATTTTCGTATAAGAGTAGACATGCATAGAGAGAAATCAATGGAAAGAGACACCAGCAGAAGCAGCCATCTGCTAACCAAAGAAAGGTCCTAAAGGGACCTTTGCTCCACGACCCACACACCACACTAGTCCTGCACAGCTGTGATTGGAATTTCCAGACTCCAAAATGGGGAGAGAATGGTACCCATGAAAGCCGCTGGATTGTGCTGAATGCTGTATCAGCCCTAGGAAATAGGACAAATCTCATTTAAATGTCATCTCCTTAGACACCTGGTACCAAACAGAAGAATTTCATAACTATCATTTTTTTCCATAGAAATTAGGATCAGCTCCTGGATTCCCAGGTTCCTTGTGCCAGAGATATTGTTTCCTTCTCTTTACTGATACAGTGAAATTACACAGGACACTGGAGTGGGAGAGGGGCCAGCTGATTGGAACCCTCATTTATCTTGAGTGGGAGGATCCTGAAGAATTCTATATTTCTCTCTTATTACTTTTGTTTCCTGGCTAAACATATTTAGGGAATTATTTTATCTCTTGGGACTAAGTTTTTGAGGCAAGGTCTCCCTTAGTATTGTGGGTAGACCTTGAACTCTCAGGGATCCTCCTGCCTGAGTGCTGAGATTGCAGACATGTGCCACCATGCCTGGTTGCAGGGCTCTAGTCTTCCTCCCTAAAGTAGTGCTACAATTCCTTTCTAAACTTTACTTTGGCTTAAATTAAGCAGTATATATGAAGTAGCAAGCACCTACTACCAAATCAAGATACACAAGGAATCCAGTCTCCCTTCTTAGCTGCCTTCAAGTGACCTTTATGTAAAATCACTCTGAACATAATAGGAAGAAATGTCCTTATTGTAACAGATGAGGCCATCAGGGAAATTTTCCTGACTTCTCTAGAAATAGGCTGTGCTTGTAATCAAAGTTTCTCCTCAGTTTATAACCAATTTAGTTGTAAAAATGAAGATTAAATAGAATTTAATGTGTCCTGTGAGTTTAAGTGCCAGTATTCAAAGCAAGACCCATAAAATTGTATCTTGAGTTAGATTTCAGGTAACTATCTTTGAGAACAAATGTAAACATCATCTGCTAGATGTCAAAAACTTCTAGGTGAAACATTTTTATTTTGATTCAATTCTGTTAATGCCGTAATTCCAGAATTCTCACATTGTGATACAAGTTTACATAATAAAACTGAAATGCAGAGATTAAAAAGTAAGAAATAAAGATGGAAGTGAAAAAAGAAGCTCTGGCAACATGAAAATGTGACTTTATATATAGTTACATGGCTTTGAACAAAGTACTCTAGAAAAAAATTCAAAGCCTGCACACTTTTGTTTCAGAACACAAATATTAACCAGAATTCTTAGGCCACTAAAATTTTGCTTACTTTCATGTATGTAAGGACAACTTATATTTTGGCAGGTATCAGTACAGTAGGAAATTATTTCCTAAGAAAAGTGTGCTGCCTACATAATCACGAACAATTATCATTGCCAAGGAATGGAAATTGTTGGTGGGCAAGGTCCGCTGGGCAGCTCTGTCACATGGCGACGTCAAAATGGAGGACGGAGATGTGTTAAAAGTTCCTTACATGAGGGAAGGACCCTTCCCTCCCCTCTCCTAGTCAATCATACTTCTTGTACAGGTTAGTCATGGCCACACAGACTCTTATTCTTGTCTGAAGTCTAAAGGCAGCTTCTATGTTTAAGATCTTCCATACATCACTTGGTCACTTCAGCACAGACTCTGCTTCCTCATGGAAACTTCTCCTCAGGTTACAAAGTCCATGCAAACAGGAGAGCAGGAGCCAGCGGGGAAATTCCACTATATAGCTGGTTCATTTGTGTAATTGCAACAATAGTGACATTGATCAGATTTATTCCTATGGGAAAGTTATAGGAGATGGAATTATTGCCCAGTGGTAGAGGCTGACTTCCACATCTCTATTTTGGGAATAAATACTCTTTAAGAAGTCCTTGAGGTGAATGATTAACACACAGGGAAAGCCAAACAACCAGCCAAGAGACTTTCAGGCCTGGGCAGTGGAACTGTGGCATTTCCCTCCTCCTGGCTCTTGGAAAAGAGGGCAGCAGGCCCCTTTGAGTCCTACAGTGCATAATTTTCCCATGGTTCTCTGGAGTGTGGCAACTCTGGTTGTCCCAGAGTTTCTACTAGTAACCCTAAGAGAAATAATGGTTTACTATTTGGCCAGTTTTTGCTCTGATTTTTTTTTAAAGGGCAATTTCATCTTAGCTCAGAAAGCATTTTCCAACATATTTAATTAAAATGGGGGCAAGTTGGATATAACAGTCTAGAAAGACTGTGTCTTATATAATTTTACTGTGTGAACAGCCTCATGGCATATTTTTTATAACAAAGTTTAGTTCTACAAAAAGTACCTAAGTTGAGAAACAATATGTGAAAGATAAAGCTGGGCCTATAAAAACATGCAGATACAATGATGTCACTTAAAAGCAATGTTAAAATGAAGTTAAATATTTTAAAGGATCTCCTTGAAAAATTTATAATAAAAATACTTCTATTGACATGAAAGAGAGCTAAACTTTAAGTTTTGGAGACAGAGAGAGAGTAGAAAATAAATGCTGCTACCCCCAGTGTGTGTGATTGTGGGCGAGAGTTTAGTCTCATGAGGCACTAGTTTCTGTATCTGTAAAATGGGAGAGCAAGGGCACCTGCTACCTGGGGTTCTTAAGAGTATTAAGTGAGATTATGGAGTTGGGAGGGGACAAATACATTTAGCCACTATTATTATTCAAAATATAAGAAATGAGCATGGTGAGAATATTCCTGACTGCTCTAATAGAAATATGAAGTGTAATTAACCTTGTGAAGACACACACAAACCACACACATACACACACACACACACACACACCTCCACTGATGTTAACAGTTCATCTTCAGCAAATTCAGATGCCTCTGCAAGATAACAGAGGTGAATCTTTAAGTCTGAGGGAAGGACTCTAGGAGAAACTCAAGATAAGTAACAAATAAGGACTCACTCATAGACATTGGAGAGGGAGAAGATATTATGAAAAACACACCATGTCTGCCACTTAGATATTTTACCAGCTTCTCAGAGTGTGAGCATGGTGTGTAAATAAAAATAATGGTAACAGAAGGGATTCACTCCATCTGCCTGAATATCATAAGTACAAACGCTAGGAGTTCAAAGTGGCATCTCCGTTCTAGTAGCCCTGGCAATGAGGAATGTCCAGGGCTCAGGAAGACGGAGCTAGCTCTCCTGAGACATCATCTCCTGAGAGTAGGGAAATGACTCTGAGATGGATCTTTGGGCAGTCATGGCTGAAGCAAGAGCACGATTAATGGGGACTAGGCAAGGAAGCTATGGGGGGCACCAACACCACCACTGTCCTGATTGGTGGCAGCAGCATCGAAGGGTGTCTCCAAGGGACCCAGGGGAAGAGAAAAGAAAATAATAGCTGGCATTTCACAAAAAGAGGATTGACTCGCTGAGCACTCACCTGTGAAATTGCCCTGGGGATTCAGAGCTCTCTGTGCTGATTTTTGCAACGAATCCTAGAAAAGTGACTGTTAAGAGGGTAGAGCAGCCCTAGAAACCTTCAGTGAAAGCCATATTGAGTTTGAGCATGAAGCAAGGTCCTTTTTCTGTCTTTTGTTTTTGGGGGACAGCTCAGCCAGCCCGGGGGGTGGAGTTGGCGGGGTCCGTGATTGAACCATGGTCCCTGCAGTTGCCTAAACAGGTGCTTTAGACTGCTGAGCTATTTCACTGGCCACTTTTTCTATCCTGTAGGCAGGTCTACCAGGGACAGTATAGCTCCTTTTTTAAAATATAAACTTTTTTTGTGTGTGTGGAACCAGGGATTGAACTCAGGCTCTTGTGCTTGCCAGGGAAGCACTTATTCCACTAAACTATCTCCCCGGCCCAGTATAACTCCTTTTATGGCAAGGGGGCATTTGTGGTGAGTGGAGAGCCCTTGGAAAGAAAAATGTGGTTCAAGATCTGTTTCTACATGTCCCCATCCTGTGCACCCTCAGTTAGCCCAGTCTGTAAGGCCTCAGTTTCCTAAACGAAAGCTCTCAGGGAAGTAGAAGATTACTTTAAAATTCGCATGAAACACTGCTTAATTTTCAGAGAAGAAAATATTGTGTTAAAACATTGCTTTAAAAGATATAGTTCATGCCAGCCCAGCCCCTAGGGCACATTGAGACTGGGATATCAGCTCTTGGAAGGCTGTAAACAGGCAGATCACTCTGAGTCTGGTCTAGTAGTGAGATCCTCAACACCCTGTAGGCCCTTCCCTAAAATATAAAAATAAATTCATAGATAAAAAAAGGAAAGTGATTTCCCCTTTATCTTTTATAATCTCACCTCTGTCTATACCAGATTATTGAAGATCATGTCTCAGTACCTGTGCTGTACTTTCAAGAACTGATTACAACTGTAAACATTTAATTTTTATAAGAGGCAAATACTTCTAATTTTAAAGATTCTGATAATGAAACTTTCACTTAAAGCTATAAGTTTCTAGCCTTTACCTGATATAGTTTCCTTTAAAGAAATGAAAACATATTGTTTTAACTCCAGTTTTAAATTGCAAATAAAAACTGCAAACTAAAACTGCAAAAATACCTCAAATAAATTTAATAAAAGACTTCAATATTACCAAGTGAACAGTCTGACTTTTAAATTGCAATTACTAAGTATCTTTGATTCAAACATATAGTAAATATAATTTAAAAATTGTATTTTTATAATTTTCTTTAATATAGGTTTTGGCTATGTCTAATATTTTATTTTACAAAAATATTAATTCAAAAAATTTAGTCTTCAAAAAACAAAGTTTTAAAATTATTAATAAAACTTTAGTTAGAAGAAAATAGATATTTGAGTGTGGTTGTTTCTTTTTTCTCTTCCCTAGTTAATGTGACTCTTACTAGTTCTGCTGGAATGGTTCCTTATCCCACCTGTCTGGTCCTCTCCACCTTGATGGTCAGACCTTGGTTCTATTCATTACTTCGTGATTGGCTGTTGTAGCAACACAGTATTGGCCAGATTTCCTCGAGGACCTCTCCTTCTTTCATGTTGTAACCTCCATGACAACAAGATGTTGTTCTCTGCTAGCTCCAGGAATGGGATCACCGGCACTAGCTACCTTTATTTCAAGCAATCTTTTCATAGATATTTGTGTAGCAAACAGTGCTGGAAGACTGAAATAGCACATTCTTTCACAGCAGAAGTACACTAGATCACTGTCAAATATAAAATATTTAGGTTCTCCAGGATCAAGGTTTCTTTCTTGTAGCTCAATCAATTGCATATGCAAGTGTCACCTGGCCCTAGTCACACTATGGAAATGCACCCTAGGAAATGGATGCAAATATTGTAATAAATAAGGACTGCAAATACTATAATAATTATTCTAGCTACTGCTGTAGCAGTAACTATACGATTCTTTTTGACCAAGGAATCTTATGTCTTTCATCAAGCATTCATGAAATTGTGGTAGGTTAATTTGTTAGCATATAAGTATGCTAACCTATCACAGTCCTTGATGATGTGCAGCATAATTGCCATTAGAGAAATGTGAATTAAAACTGAATTATCTGTCATCATATATGTTAGAATGACTAAATTAAAAATAATGATAAGTGGACAGAGTCACAGCCACTGTGCTAAGCTAGTCCATCATGGAGAAACTAAGTTGCAGTCATAGCCATGCTGGACATCACCAATCTCCAGCCCATGGGTGAGGACTTTCAGTCATCCCTAAAGGTGAAATGTGGTTAGGGGCCAGGGAGATGTCTCAGTAGAATAAGCGCTTCCTTGGCAAGTGCAAGGGTCTGAGGTCAATCCCCAGTTCTGAAAAAAAAAAAAAAGATGAAATGTTGCAACTGTGGTGAAATTTTCAGAGAAATGGCAATACTGATGGAAACCATGAAAGTGTCTCTATGGTCTATAAGTGCAAGCTGTGTTCATGGGAAAATTCCACTGAGATTTTGAGTAGTACCATTGGGTCTTATAATGCTGAAGATAATGAGAGGTTCAAGATAATTGTGAGGTTTGAATGCAAGGCTTCAAACCAGTTGATTTCCAGTCCCATGCAGGGTTTGCTGCTGAGGACATAGACAGACAGTCAGGAACCATCTTCAGTGACATTAACCTACAAGAAGGACTTAACTAGCTTTGAAACAAGGCCCAGGAGTTTGTGTGACTCTACAGGGTCATGTGCCAGTTGTTGAAGAGCTGAGCCCTCTTTGTGCATACTTCCCTTAGTAACTGAGAGAGACAGAGTGGCGTAAGCAGTAGCCCAGTGGTAGCACTGTCGTCTTCCTCATCTCTTGGCCCTGTCCCCTGCCCTCACAGTTTTCATGCTGGGCTTTTTGTTAACTCTCAAGCCCATCAGTAAAGCCCCTGTTCTTCTTGAACTAGTGTGAGATAGCCCCTTTCCTTCACAACTAAGAATTCACCCTGGAGGACTCTGCCTCCTGGAATCTTCCCACACTTGTGAGTCCCTGGTGCTGACCCAGTTTGCAGAACATGCAGGAGCACACAATGGCTAATAGCTCCACAGCTGATGCAGAGTGGGAAGCTCAACCCAGAGGATCAAAGCTGTGAAGGTCAGTGGCAGCCAAAGACAGGGAAGCCTATGGAATGATGCCGTGAGCAGAGCGGTCGTGAGCCAAAGCACTGCACTGATCAGCTTGGTGCTCAAGTAAACCCAAGAAGCTCTGTTCACGGGGATCACTTCACACTCCAGGGTTGGGAGACCTCAGAGATTGGCTGCACACTCTGATACATATTTATTCTACACAACTTCTGGCTACTGGTAATCAAGTTGCTGCTTATATGTTGTGGTGAGCATTCCCAATCCATCAGGAGAGTCAGTATGACAACATTTCTTTGTGCTCAGTCGGCCTCTGTGCTCCTCAAGTTGCTCCTGACCCTTGGGGCTGCTCCTGATTCTTCTGATCCAGGCAATGCTTTGCAGTTATGAAGAGAATAGGCAAGACCTAGTCCTGACCTGGGTTCCCTGGGCCCAAAGATCCTCACACTCCAGGCAAGATTCTTTAAGCTATGAAAGATGCCTTCACTCTGGATAGTCCGCTATTTCTGCACATTATTACCACAGATCTTATGTGTTCAAAGTTCTTCTGGAGTCTTCAATGCTTTGGGAGAAAAATTATCTGTGGCTACCACCTTCTGAGAATGGAAAAGGGTCTGGCTATGAAGTCTTAGGAAGGGATCCTTTCAGTTCATGCAAATCTGGCTATGTCTAGGTGTGATGAGGAGATATCTGCCTGCTCCTTGTTCCAGTCTGGCAGGCACATGGTGTCCTCTAGGTCACCTGTGTTCCCTATTCCCCAGGCTCTTCTGCACCCAATAGCAGGTCTTCTGCAGTCCTCCGTTAGCTGGTGCCCTGTCCACTGTTGCCAGTCCATGGCCTCAACTGAAGGCAGGTCATACAGGCAACATATGGCAGGAGAAGTGGCTGTTCTTGAGTTTAGTCTCTATAGTAGCCAGAGTATGTTCGAGGCAAGAAGTCAAATACTAAAAGATAAAGGTTTTCTTTGTATTTTAACTTACTCTGCATCTTTCAAGAGGTAGGGAAACTCGGGGAGTCATTAACAGGTTAAAAGAAAAATGGAAAAGAGGGCCAATAGATGTAGAAAAGTTATTCCATAAAATTCCCTTAACAAATCAAACTCTTAGCAATTAGACATAAAGGGAACGAGCCTCACTTGGCAGTAATACCTACAGAAAACCTAGTGCAAGCACAATGAATAATAAATGATGAGATTTTGAAGGACACTAAAGCCAAGATGAAAGAAGGATGCCATCAGTTACCACTTCCGCTCATGGCTTTGGAGATGCTGCTGGTATGGGGAGACAATAAAGTAAGGCGAATAATAGAAAATAAAGAAACAACTCAGCTCTTTACAGAGCTAATTTTCCTACCTAATGCAAAAGAATGAATTTAATTCTTCTGGGAATTTTTAAAATATGCTCAACCTATGCAGTATTGAGTCATAGGTGCTGGGACCTGGATTCTGACCTATGTGTGCAGTGCTGGCCTCGCTCCTGGGGTGTACTGAGATGGCGATTGAGACTGGGTGTGGTGGTGCGCACCTCTAACCCAGCCCTTGGGAGGCTATAAACAGGCGGGTCACTACGAGTCTGATCTACATAGTGAGACCCTGTAGATCCTGTATTAAATACATTTTAAAAAGTCATACAACTATCCTATGTGTTACTTTTAAAATATAATGATTAAAACTCAATAAAAGATCATCAATATTTCTATCCATATTTCATAAGTGTCTGAAGTACATAATTTTAAAATATTATTGTATTTTTTTCTTTTCACAAATATACCTATTTGTTGTCATGCTCTCATTATGATTGCTGCAAACAGCCAATCTTGGTGGCACCAGGTTAGCATACTGTCTTATAATCACTATGTTTATTTGTCACACATACCCTGTCATGTACTCAAGAATGAAAGGTAATGATTTAGTTTCAGTTAATTGATCTCATCTGAATGAATACTTCTTTTTGTATTTAGTAAGGGGTCTACAGGGCCCCACTATGTAGATCAGGCTCATAGTGATCTGTGATCTGTGTTTAGCCTCCCAAAAGACTGGGATTACAGGCACGTGCCACCAGTGCTCAGCATACATATGTGACTAAATATCCACCTGCAACCTTTTTTGAAAAGCTTCTCTTGTAAAATACAGGACAACAATAAATGTATCAAGCATACCTCATCTTCTTATAAATCTTCATGTTTTAAATAATTGATAAACTTTTATTAAGTTTTTTAGCCAAAACAATTACAGAAATAGACAACCTTTATAGTCAATTATGTGTAGTATGAAGATATTGAAAGCATGATCAAAAGTCTAACTTGATGGCCAAGCGAATCAGAAATAAAAGCCTAATTGTGTTTCAGTGATTCCCGAATGGATTCACACTAAAGCACAACAAAGCAGTTAAGTAGCTTAAAGAAATCCAAGGCACACAATAAATTTTATTCAAAGACAATGAAACAGAACCCCACTCAAAGAAGCTAAACTCTTTCTGAATTCTTTCATGTTTTAACCTTGAAGAAATCTACTGACACGACCAGACTCGTTCTTTAACCAGTAATGCGATGATAACTGCCATGGGGAGCAAGACTAGCAGGCACTCCTGGCCTCGAGAACGACTGCGCTTCTCAGGCAACAGGAAGGACATCTCCACCGATGATGTAGCACTTCCCAAGGCCAGACTGGCGTCTTCTCAGGTCAGCGTTAACTTGGGCAATTAACCTGTTTGCCTAATCACGCCTCCTTTCCAGATTCTTAGTGGAGCCCAAACTAGTGACTATCTCTGAAATCACTGCTGACTGGTATTTTCAGAGGTGCGTCCCCCCCACCCCCTAACCCCTGGGAGAAGAATGCAATTTGGGCCCCTTGGGTTTCCTACTTGTAATTTATCATTACAATTTACATCAGCTGTATCAAACGGAGCAGCCTGGAATCAGATTCTGCAGGAGGTGCACATTTCCTGGGGTGCTCCCTTCCTGCATCAGAGCCCCTGTGAGGTGGGGACATCTTACTCATTCAGGTGTCTTCATTAAAAATACCAGATAGACCTTGTAGGTATCGTGAACATGGTATGGAATGTACTTCTGTGGCATCAACACAGTGACACAAAACAGCGTGTTAATATTGTATACTTAAAACACATTATATGTCACATACAGGGCTGTTTTTGTGTTTGTTCTTCTGCCTCCATACAGATAAATGGGTTCACAGGTACGCAGTGCAGCACAGCTAAGAGAGAAGTCTTTATTCTCATCTTCACCAGACCCTCTTTATTTTCAGCCATCCTGCTTTGCAAGGCATCAATCTTCCTCTGGAAACTGTAGTGTTTAATTTACCACCTGCCCTTTATCAGGACTTCCCTCTTAATGGTGGAGTAGTTTCAGACCAGTTGACTGCATGTAAGCTAAGTTCTATCTTCAGAGTCTCTATTTATCAGCTCTGTGACTCTTAATAACCCTGTTCCTCAGTTTCCTTGTGGACAAAATGCAAATTATAACATCTGCCAGATAGATTTATTGTGAGGATTGGAGGAGTTTGTATATACAAGAGGTTATAACAGTGTGGTAAAGAGGAGGCAGGACATAAATAATGTTATTTATTTACTTAATTGCGAACTACATAAAACTTGTTTCTGACAAGAGGCCTGAACATCTTGAGTTCACAGAGAAAAAATATTAAGGACAAAAACAGAGAAGGAAATGTGGAACAGAACTCTGTTCTTTAAGTTTTAACTCCGGGGGATTTATGTTCTGAGCAGAAAGTTTTCTGAACAGAAGGATACTTTCGAGTTTTACTTCAACATATTAAGTGAGGACAAGAGGTCTTATTCAACTTTGTATCTTAGTGCCTAGAACAGGGCTGGATTCAACAGATACTTCTCGAACAAAAGGAAAAGAAGGTGGGATGCATGGTCACGATTATTCCACTCTTTAACTTAGCTCTAATTTCTTTCTAGAATCTAGGGAATATTAAACACAAAAAAGGGATCAACAGGAAAGTTTGGAAAACACTTTTTGGCTAGTCCCAGAGAGAGGCAAGAGCCTGCAGGTAAGGTGTGATTCCAACAAGCTGTCTAAATCAGAAGGACACAAAAAAGAATCAACACAGGACTCAGCTTGAGAGGTAGTTGACATTCCGTGTAATTACTCCAAGTGCACCCTGGGTAGTCCCGATTATTGTAAACTGCATTTCCAACATGGTGTGGCATTAAATTAAAAGAAAGAAAGAAATGCAGTCATGGCTATTAGCAAAGCTGAATTGAAACTCCCAGAAAATGTCAAGGAGATCTTAATTGTACTTTATATAATGGTCTCCTAGGCTAATAAGATATGATCTAAAACCATTAGGTATGAGAAGGTAAACATTTTAAGAGCACTTTTTTGCCAAAAGGCTCTTCATCTTTATTTGACAACTCTCACTTGGCCTTGAGGTAAAATATTGCAATGTTCTGAAATAACAGATATTGTTTGTGACAGAGGCAACAAGGCGCTGCGGTGTGGGGGCGTATTCCAAGATAATGCTGAAGGAGCGAGGAAGTCTATAAATCTGATGCTCTGGTCTCACACCACCGCTTTGCACTCCCTCCCTAGCAGAGCAGTGAGCAGCTAGTCTCTGAAAGTTTTTAGCCTGTCACGTAATGTGGATTCCAAAATGCTGGGAAACACCCATTACTCTGACAAGCTTCAGTACACATAAATCTGCTTAACCTTAGAAATGACTGAGATTCATTTTCTCAAGGTCGGAATCTCGCCAATAGAGAGCTATATATTTATGTCTCTCTTTTCTTTTTTTTTTTTTTTTTGTCAGTGATCTGAGCTGAGATGATAGCTCCTGGAATAGCTGTTGTTGCTGGAGATTTTACAGTCCTCATTTTCACTTATTGATAGAAGTCACCTGCAGTCACACAGGACGATGTCATCTCCATGAGTTCCAAAGTCTGATCCTCTGTTTGTATGAATTTTCCCTTAGTTTTTTTTATTATTTTTAGTAAAAGCAGTGTTAAGTTCATTGGTAGGCCAGTGGCTACAATTTGCAACTTGGTTCTGTTTGTAAACACAGCTTAGAAGTCATTGTTGGGACTTGTAGCTTTGGTTCCAGCTTGTCGCAGCCTTGTGTGTATTCTGGTAAGCGAGCTAATGCTTCTCTTTACCTTTGCTTCTCTGTTTGCACAAGGGGGGAACATCCCCACTGAATGAAGTCCGTACAGGGCTCTGGAACACCTGCACAAATTGTGCTGTTACAAACAGATAGTAAGATCATGTTTGTTTAATCTACTGCATAGTCAGAATAATACTTTCCTTAATGCCAGTTGGGTAGTGTTTACCAAAGTGTACTTGTTTCATTAAACATTAGCTCCTTAGGATTAGATGTCACATGAAGCAGCCACTTCTGTCAAATTAATTTATGAAGCCCCAAGGTAAGGGAAGTGGAGCAAAGACCTCTGCTTCTGGACTTCTCAGAGCCTTGAGTGTGCCAACAAGCAGCATGAATGTCTTAGATAGGGGTGGTATGTAATATTTCCCAAAATTATTTACATAGCATTTGGGAGGTGGGTAGGGGGAACCCAGGGTTGGAGGAAGGCTTTCCACGCAATGCTTGGCAGCTCACAAAGGATAATGCAGTTCACAACATTGCAGAGGAACATAGTATTGAAGAGCAGCTCTGGTCTTTGACTATTACAGAAGAAGCTGTTTTAGCTGACCTGCACTTACCTAACTCACCAGACTGATCTGCACTTGCCTAACTCACCAGACTAACCTGCACTTACCTAACTCTCCAGACTAAACTGCATTTAACTAACTTGTTAGACTAACCTGCACTTAACTAACTTGCCAAACCAGCTTGCACCACACACACTGTGAGGCACAACAGTTGACTCCTATTAAAGTGTAGTTGTGTGGGTCAGAAAAGTGATGACAGATCAACATTTTCATGTATTTCTACTTAATACCAACGTTCTTATGAAATTAAACCCCCAGGGTTATGAACTAAATTTTAGTTTAAATGCTTATAAACTTCCAGTCCCACTGCTTGAATTATGTTCCCATAATTATCAGGGTGATTGTTTCCAAATATTTAAAAATAGATTTTATAATTATATAATTAAATTAGGTACTATACAAACCCATACAATGTAACTGAGTTTGAAATGTAAATTGTTGATTGTGTGAGAACTAAATTAAATGTTTGTGAAGATTCATTATAAGATTTTTAAATTGTCATTGCATGAGAAATAGGTGTAATATTTTTAAACATAAGGGCAAAACTTTAAAATTGTGTAAATTTACTCTGTATTTTTCTTTCTTTCTTTTTTTTTTTTTTTTTTTTTTTTTTTTTTTTTTTTTTTTTTTTTTTTTTGGTGGAACCAGGGATTGAACTCAGGCCCTAGTGCTTGCCAGGCAAGTGCTTACTCCACGGAGCCATCTCCCCAGCCCCTACTTGATATTTTAAGTGACTTCTAAGTTTTGAAGCACAATAAACTAAAACTGAGCATTAAGGATAACATGTTATGGCTGTGATTCATGAAAGAAAATTGTAGAATTCTTCATATGACCCTCACTGAAATAAATAACCTTGATTATATGTCAAAAGATAGATGATAACTGAGGGACTCGATCTAAATATTTAATAACTGATGTGGTTGATGCCAACCAAGCCAAAAAATGCCTGTCCCACTGCACAGAATGCTGAATTTAAATAGCTGCCAGCCATGGCCATGCTGGTGCGTGGCGGCTGAGTGTCAGGTCCCCTAGCAACCTTTTGTTTCCAAATGCAACATTTTGAAAGTCATCATTTTTCCAATCATATTTTATTGGCACATTTGAGATATACCCAAGGATCACACTCATCATGGAGAATTTGTACCTGTGCATGATACATCTTGTTTCTTTTTCCCCCCTGCCTTTTCCCTCCTCCCTTCTCCACCTACAAAAACTTTGTTTCCATTTTTTTCTTTTCTTTTTTATTTTCTCT
This sequence comes from Ctenomys sociabilis, assembly GCA_004027165.1. Taxonomy (NCBI): domain Eukaryota; kingdom Metazoa; phylum Chordata; class Mammalia; order Rodentia; family Ctenomyidae; genus Ctenomys; species Ctenomys sociabilis. The sequence goes on along the minus strand of PVKA01013972.1, from coordinate 21,244 downwards.
CACTTGGGAAAGTTGACATCATTTTTAAGTGAATCCTTCTTTTAAGTTTTTTGGATTTTTTTTGTATTTTAGGGAAGGGTCTATAGGGTATTCAGGGTCTTACTACTAGATCGGACTCATAATGACCCACCTGTTTACAGTCTCCCAAGCGCTGGGATTAGAGGCGCATGCCATCACACCCAGTCTCAATGGCTGTCTCAGCACATCCCGGTGTCAGAGTCAGCACCGCAGGCCCGGGGATTGAACCCCTGTCCCCTCAGCCTGCTTGCAGGTGTTTTAATCTACTGAGCTATTTGGCCAGCCCAAGTATGTTTGCCTTGATTATCTGACCAAAACTACTTCTGACCCTCTCCTGTGAAGGCATCTCTCAGGTTACCACTCTTATCAACACAGAGAGGACCTAGCACAATGGGGTTTCCTTGGTGCTCTCCACAGATGTCGTATCCTTTAGGAATCAGGAACTAAAGAAAATAGATCGTTCCTGTAAGCAAATGTCCTGGAAGTCCCTTTGAAGCAAGTACAAAGCAGGAGGGGGTCCATGAATCACTTCCTTGTTAATCAATCATTTGATGAAAGGAGAAACACAGATGGGGGGGAGTATTAGAAATCCAGATTCAGATTCAGATTGGGCGTAATAAACACTCCAGGGCTGGGATGTAGTTCAGAGGCACAATGGCTAACTGGCAAGTGCAAGGTCCTAAATTTGATTCCAGAATGCTGGACTGTGTTGGACTGTGGTGTCGAGTTCAAGCACCTAAGTTGGTTGAATGACAATGGAGTGCCCACCTTTGACAGGTGTAGACAAAGGAAGGGATATAGAAAGAAAAATCATGATTTGTGTGTATACACAGTACAGTAGGGATAGATAACACTGTGCTTCTACATAATCCTATGAGAGGCAAGATCTGTGATAATGGTGGTTGGACAGGATATTATGTTGGCTTCTAGTACTACGGTCATCAACTAGGAAAATAATTATTGAATTTTTGATATAATTCATGTATAAAAATAAGATAAGTAAGCAGCTACACTCTTAACTTACTGATGAGACATCTGCTAAAATAATATCTATAAATATAATATCATGTATGCACCTTGTACGATACCAAAACATTATGAAAACAGTTTGCAATGTATTAATTTATCAAATCTGTCTTGTTAAGGTGTCTTGAAACTGTCTGATTGATATTTGTACTTCAATAAAATAAAAAATAAAAAAAAGGATACCTGTCTCTGACAGGACTAAACAAAAAAAAAAAAAGGAGATACAAAGGAAGGACCATTCTGTATTTTTATATATAGAATTTTTAATAGTTAGGATAAATGTGCAGCTACTTTCACATAATTCTACGAGAAGAAAGATTTGCACTAATACTATTTGGACAGGATATCTTGTCTGCTTCTTGATTCCAGAGAGAGAGAGAGAGAGAGAGAGAGAGAGAGAGAGAGAGAGAGAGAGGAAGGCAGGCAGGCAGGCAGAGACTGACAGAGCAACACAGAGAAAGCAACAGAGAGGAAGGGAGAAAGAGAAACAGAAAGAGAAAGAGACAGAGACAGAGCAACAGAGAGAAAGAGAGAGGAGAGAAAGAAGAGAGAGAACACACTCTAAATATCTGCTGCCAGAAGGTGATTCCTAACCACAAATGAGTTTAAATGTTTCAGTTCCCTTGTGGGAATTTAAAGGAACTTGGCAGGTAACAGAGGTGCGTATGTGAGGGCCCCAGGGTCTTTCATAAACTGTCACTACAGCACCCTATGACTCTGAACCACTGCCTAGTAGCTCAGAAATCAGAAGGAAATCCAGTTACAAAGGAGAGAAATAACAAAACAAACTTGTTCTCAAATGACAAAAACATGAGACCTGTCCACAATTGTCAGTTTTTGATTAGCTGAAAACAATACAGTTAAGAGTAACTCAAGCATCCCTAGAGGCAGATAAAAATAAACCATTGCAAAATAATGATTTTATTAAATAGAAAATATTATAGTTATGTCACAGTTTTATTTTTTCTTACATTTCACTCTGCAGAAGTCAGTCCTCTCCCCTTTTGGGTTGCTAGTTACTATTAATCTGTTTCAGGAGAGAGTCTGAGCTGGAAGCTCAGGGCCTCCCTGTGGGTTTGAACCACCTGGGAAACCCTAGTGACATGCTGAGACTAGATGCTGGCTGTCCACAGAGGGCGGTCCTGAACCACCTGTGCGGTGCCATGAGGACAGCTGGATATCAGCAGTTTCCCTCCTCAAGTGTTATCAGTTGTCAGCTGCATCCACCTCAGAGAGCCTCTGAGAAATGCTAGAGTCCTGCCCTAAATCCACTGTCTGCACTTGAACAAAATGCCACGGGAATTCTGGGTATGTGACAATTGAAAAGCAAAAACGTATTTCTGAAAGGATTATTAGATTATCTGCATTAGAGTCATGTTATTTTTTTGCATTTATTGATTTGATTTTTGGGCCCAACTTAGCTCTTGAATAAACCCTTCTGGGAATGAGGTGTGAAATTCATGTGGAGAATCAACAGTTGAATAAACACCCCAGTGGATCCTACAGGTGTCTAATCTGGAAACTACAGCTCCTGAGAGTGCTTGTCCTGGGGTGCTATGGGATCTGACCAAGATCCTGGGCCCAAAAGGCTAAAGAAATGTTGTCAGGAGACAGAGGGCTCACTGCGAGTGTGAAAGGGGACAGGAAGCCCTGCCAGGGAGCAGCACCCCTGCTCCCTTATTCAGATAAATGCCTCAGTTAAGAGGATGCTCACTCTGGGTGTGGAGGTGTACGCCTGTAACCCCAGCCCTGGGGAGGCTGCAAGCAGGAGGATCACGATGAGTTTGAGGTGCGTAGTGAGACCCTGCACACAGAAAAGAAGATGCTCACACATGTCCACCGTGGGGCCACACGTGTCTGCTCTTTTTCCAAACGCGCTAGAGACACGGGGTAGAACCAAAGATGCTAGCTGGCTTGTTTTTCCTCCAAGGCTAACAGAAAAGTTTGGGACCAATTTTAGTGTTTTTGTTTGTCACCACAATATGAAGTATCCTATCTCAGAATGGATTAGTAGAGAGGTAACTAAGAAACTCTCCTGGAAATGACTGGCACAAGGTTGTCTAATACAGTATTTCTTCTTCATTCACACTCTGATTTAAGATGAGGCTGTTTGTAAGTATAAAGGAGGAGGACTGTTTGATGAGGTGTTTGTGCACAAACACAGAGAAAGCACAGATCGAGCCAGTGGAAAGAACAATGGCAGACAGTAAGTGCTGCAAGGCACAGGCTGGCTCCCTGTGTAGGTGATCGATCACTGTTATGCATTGACTGTGCCCCTCCCACCACTTCCAAATGTTGAGATCTGATAGTTGGTGTGCTGGTATTTGGAGGTGGGGTCTTTGGAAGGTTCAAGAGAATGGAACCCTCCAGAATGAGGTCAACCCTAACCCTTGTAAGGAACGTCTACAACGTGAGGACACAAAAAATGGTCATCAGCCTTCAACCTATAAAAGAATTTTCTCTCTGTTGGTAGAAATTTTATAATATATGTGAATTTTATAGTATATGTCCTATGTCTCACTTTTCTTATCTTCTCTGCAATAAATGCACATCCTTATAGTCAGTGTTATTGCTTATAATAACACTGACTATAAGGATGTGCATTTATTTTTAAATGACCTGCTCCATAATTATTTCAGACACTATTCTGTTTCCAACCTTACTTTTGGATAGGTATCCATTTAGTTTCACCTCCTTGCTACATATTCTACCTAGAGCAAATTCTACACTTTGTGTACGTGCAGCCCATGGGTGGGCCCCTAGGTCAGTTCCAACTCTTTGCTGTCCTACTGCACCATACATCGCAGACACCATTCTCAGTCGTGTCCCCTCTGAACATGCGCCGAGTTCCCTGGGGCTGTGGCAGAAGTCCAGTAGCCAGCTGTAGCCCAGGGAGCTAGCATATTTCATTTTACTGAGTCCTGACTGACTGTTGTGTAAAATGCCACCAGTCCAATTCTCCCCAGCAATAGCTTAGAGTTTTACTGTCCCTGTGCACTCACAACTCTTCCCGGAGTGTGCCCATCGATTATGTGGGGCAGCCTTTAAGTTGTCTTTATTTTGAATCTTGCAGTTACTAGTAAGGTTAATCCATTCATCATTCCTTCCTTTGAATTGCTCGCTTTTATATTTTCTCCATTTTAAAAAAACTTCATTTCCTATTATTCTTTTACTAATTTTTAGGAGTTCCTTATGTAGTTGCAAACCACTTTTTTATTTTAGGTATCCCTAGCTCTTTTTTGCCTGTAGGATCCTTTATTGAACAGAATCCTTTTCTTTCTTTTTGGTGGAACTGAGGATTGAACTTAGACCCTTGTGCTTGCCCGGGAAGTGCTTATTCCACCGAGCCATCTCCCCAGCCCCTTTAGTTTCAATGTAATCAAATTTATCAGTTCCTTTTCTCATTTGCTCTTCTGACATTTTGTTCCAGAGCATCCTTTTCACCTTCCACCCCCCATACAACCTCCATGACCACCACCATCAGAATAATATCCCTCAATATTTATTTTTAGGCTACAATTTTGTGTTTCTTTTCATATGTTTAGATTTGTACTTTAGTACTTCAAACTCTGTAATGAGTTGTATTTTGTTTGAAAAGGAGTTCTCGCTCCTTACTAGAAGGTACAGGACTGGTGAAGATTTGCTGGATAAAAGTCCTAGCCCAGCTCCCAACTCTTGCTGCCTCTTTGCCCTCTAGTTGGATGAATTGCCTGTCTTCCCTTGTCACACTTACTCCAGCCCTCTGACATTGCATGTGCTCCTCGCTTGGCCCTGGACACTCTCTGCATAGCCTATGGACTCCCATTCAGGGCCAAGAGCTGATGTCAGCCCTCCTGGAACTCTTCCTGGACAACCGGACTCAATTAGCTGCCCCTGTGGGTGCTACTCATCCTGTTACAGCCCTCCTTTGTCATACTGCAAAGTAGCTATCTGATTATTTGTGTATTTCTACCACTAGGTGGTAAGTTCTTTGAATGACCAAACTAGGTCTTACCTTTCCTTTGATCTATAAGGTCTAATGCATTCAAAGAGTCAGTTAATAATTACATGAAGAATTAATAGGTGATATTTGACAGTCAGAAAAGTTGGGTCATATTTCGCCTATGGGCAGAACCATACTGTCACTTTAGAATACATTTATGAGTGGGTTAACATTTATGCCAAGTCTTCTGCTACAAAAAAGATAACAAATTAGGGCACTTCAACAATACTCATTTCCCCAGTCAGTACTTCCAGTTTCCCAGCATTCTGCTCCTACATCAGGATCCGGACAGTTTCTGCCCTGAAGTGGAAAGATGTTACTGCCTTCCTGTGGAAGTTTTGATGTGAAAAGAGCTCTGACCAGTCAGGAAGTGGAAACTCCACACCCTCTATCCCAGGAGTCAGAAAAAAAAAAAGAGGAAAGAGGTAGAGAAACAAACACCTCCAAATGCGTCCCTCTCAGCCAAAGCCTTGAGGAGTGTATTTGTTAACCGAAATTCAGTGGCTTAAAAGAATGGACTTCCATTTCTATGGGTGGGGTGTCCAGGCCTTTGTAGGCTGGGTTCTCTGATCAAGATTTCTGCTATAATTTGGATCTAGCAATTGTCTCCATAGGGCTAGGTATTAAATGCTTGACCCTCAGCTTGCCATTCTTGGAAATTAGCAGAAACCTTTAAGACAGGGGGCCTAGAAGGAGCTTTTTGGTCACCAGGACTTGCCCTCTAAAGGGCTTGCATGGTGCAGGCCTTTGGCTGTTTCTGTCTATTTCCCAGCCATCACTTTGTGAGTAGGTTGCTCTGCCTCACATTCTCTGCTGTCAAATTCTGCTGCACACAGGCCCCAAAGCAATAAGTTTGACAGCCAAGGACAGAAATCTCCGATACTGGGAGCCAAAGCAAACCTCTTCTCTTTACAAGCTTATCACTGCATATATTTTGCTACAGTGATAGAAACATGATTATCAGGCCAGGCAGATGGCTCAGTAGAATAAGTGTTTGCCTGGCAAGCACAAAGTCCTGAGTTCAATCCCTAGTACCACAAAAAAAAAAAAAGATACCTGTTTATCATTGTTTCTTACAAACCTGGCTCTCCCAAGGCTGCTGGCCCAGAGGGCTGTCCTCTGTGAAGGATAGATCAGAAGAGGATCCACTGCCAAATTTGTTCATAGTATTTGACGGTGTTTAGTTCTTCATGGGCAGTTAGACTGAAGACCTTCGTTCCTTGCTGGTTGCTGGTAAGAGGCTGCTCTTGTTTCTTGTGTGGGCCTTTCTGCATGGCAGTCCACAGCATTGCAACCTTATGCAATACGAGAAAGCTAGTGCGAGAAGTACAGAGATTAAGCATAGCAATCTTTTTAAACCTAACCTCAGAGGTGATCTTTTATTACTTTTGGTATATTCTGTTCATTAAAAGCAGGCTGCTGAGTCTAGCCCACATTCAAGGGGAGAGAAATACACAGGAACCTAATTATCCACAGGGAGAGATTGGTGGGTTCCCTCCCATAAGCTGCCTGACACTTAGGTGTTTGTATTAGAACCAGAGGCCACAACTAGTGAGGTTTCTGCCCTGTTTACAGTTGGGATTCTAAAATGAATAATAGGGGCTGGGGAGATAGCTTGGCAGTCTAAGTACCTGCCTGGCAAGCACAAGGACCTCAGTTTGAACCCTGATATTACATGCTGTGCTAGCCCTGGAACCCTGGGCACACTGTGTGAGCCCCAAAATGGGCCTGTTGGTGCACACTTGTAATCCCTGCACTGGGGAGGCTGAGACAGGAGGATCATTATAAGTTCAAGCTACACAGCAAGATGCTGTACCAAATAAATTAATAAATTAATAAATTAATTAATAAATTAATTAATTAAAAGGAATAGTTTAAAGGAGGATTCCCAATGTATTTGTTGGAGTGGGCATATGAGAGTAAGAATATGATACAGTGTGATAAGAGAGGAAGCCTCAGCATTTCTGAACTTCTCTCTGGTGCTGGGTAGGGCAGCATGGAGCTGGAATTCCTCTCTTGCTAGCAGTTCTAACACACAAGCCTTCATCACAAGGGCTATAGTGCTAAAGTTGGCTTTGGTGCTGACAGCTTCTGTAGACACCATATAGAAAACACAAGTGAGATTTTACTAAAGATGGGCTGATGTGATTTAGTTGTTACAATAAGCTATTCAGAATAGCTTATTGTAACAGCTTATTGTAACAACTAAAATAAACAAAACTTGTCCTCCACAGGTAGGAGACGCTTCTGTGGCCCCATAGCTGCTCCATTCAAATTCAGGCCGACGATCCAAGCTGTGTTCATCTCTTGACTCTTCCACCTTGACATGGAGCCTCCATGACAAGCCATGCAAGGGGAGAAGGAAGCCCATGCTGTTCTCTCTTCCCTGGGCCCAGTAGCCCTGAATCTTATTGGCTAGAACTAATCATGATCCTCAGCCCAACGTAAAGGACGCTGGGAAATGCAATCTTTCTGTGTACTTTGGAAAAGATAAAAAGACTTTGAAATATGAAGTGTTAACCTTTGATTCAGAGAATAAGTCAGAATGTATTTGAAGTTGTGACAATGAAAACTCTTTAAACTACCATTAAAGAAATAGGTTTTATTAGTACAGGTGATAATAAAGTGGGTTTTTTCTTGTGGTTGTTGCAGCTGTTGTGTAAAGCTTTGTAGCCTTGCTGCTTTCCTTTCTAGTTCTCTCTTTTGTTCTTTCATTGCTAATTTTCATGCCTTCCAAAGATACTGAACAAAAACTGAAGAATCAATCAATAAATAGACTTACTGAACTAAGAAATAAAAATTTTAAATTAAATCACTCTTGATACCTGTTAGTTTATTCAAGATTTAATGAGGAAAGAGAAAGAAAGTTCCACTAATAACTAACTACTGACTTTGTTCCTGGCTTTCATCTTCTCATAAAGTATCCATAATTAAGGACTGATGATGTCATCATCTATGATAATACCTCTATTTGTATCTCTCTTTCAACTTTGCTGCTACATCTGTCAGCCCGCGTGTGCCCACAGCAGCCCTCTGAGGATGACGAGGCAGACATTATCCCTATTTCTCAGATTAGGAGAAAGAAACACACCAATGTTTAGCAAAGGGCTCAGATCCCCTGCCAGTCCTGATGTCATTACTAAAAGCGGGTGAAAAACTGATCCTCCAATTCTGTGGCTCGTGCTTCTCCCCAGTGTAATGTAGCCACCCTCTGGAAGAGGAGATCATTCTTAGAAGGAAGATAAGCAAGTCTACCTGTCAATCTTTAACACGGAGAAATCTAGGTTGGTCATGATTATGCCAAAAGAGTATAATTTCCAAAAGCAGCATGGTCCCAGCAAATGTATTTCTATTAGATATTCTGCTTTTCACTGTGGTATGAGGCTTGGCTGTACAGACAGGGTCTGTTTTCTATCAAGGACCAGATAGCAAATGTCTTAGGTTTTTCAGTCATATTCTGTAGTTGTTGTTCTCATTATTATTTTGTAATGTTTCACAAGTCTAAAAATCATTTTTCTCTATTCAGAAGTAGACTGCAGGCTGCCTGGCTTGTCTCACAGATTTAGGTCACTGTGTCCACGGTGACAACAAGCTGTCTGCACTGCAGCACGGATTGTTTCCCACTGGGTCCCTATCTGCATTCAGCCTGCCTCGTGATCTCTCAGGTAATTGCCTTTACAGTCTCAACTTGCCCTTTCAGGTGAAATATGTCACACATTGCCTGCATTTCTTGCCCTTCCAGGAACATGCAGAGCCCCTCCCTTTTAGTATTCCTGGACTTCTGACCTCATTTGTTTAATATTTTGAGCCCCCCTTGCAGATGGGAGCTGTGGAGCACGATGCTCCCCACCTTCTGTAGAAAGCTGGACCACTGCCTGTTTGTTGAAGTAAGCTTTCTCCTTCCCATACGGACTTACATAGTCATCCCTTTCCCTTTTTTATCATCTTCACAAGCTGATTAAAGAAGATGAGAGTGCAGGTTGGGTGTCTACTCCCAAAGCCACTGAAACCAACACAGATGATGATATTGGACCAGGAAGACTCAGAAAGGCTCATTTCTTTCTTCTCTCCAGAGTCCTGAGTGTACAGTACAGAAGCATGAGGAGGTCACTAACCCAGACATGTGAACTGCTTCTCAAATGTTCATCAATGGCAGCCAACCGTTGCTTCTCATTTCATCCTAGGAATCTTTTTTGGTTTTGGCTGATATTCCCCCCCACCCCCGAGCAAGACACGTTTTGCTCATTCCGCAGAGGCTTGCAATTCTCGGTAAGTCAGTCTTTGTGTAAGCTGCCAAGGTGTACAGATGGTCATACACAGGATTGCCTTAACAAGCTTATGTCTTTGAAGGAGACTGATCATACATGAGCTTTTAGCATGTGGAACAAGCAAAAGTGGAGAGCTTTGCGCAGGTTGCCACAGAAGCAAGGAAGGAAACCTTAACTCCTCAGAGGGGACAGCTAGGAAAGGTGTAGAAGGAAAGTGATGTCTGAGAGAAGTAGAAGAAAAATGAGCAACATGGTCAAGAGAAGGGACGATATGGGCGCAGAGCAATGGTAGAGTGTGTGAGGCCAGAAGTATCCAAAGACAATGTGACTCAGTGGATATAATGTTGAGGAGTTGGTAATAAGTGCCTGCACGTACCCCATTGAAGGTGAAAGTCTGTTGCTCCTGAAGGAGACAAATAGCAATAGACGTGGGGAAGTGATGCCACCAGCACTGGGTTTTTGGAAGGCCTCCTGGGCTGTGATGTGGGGGCTGAGATCTTGACTGCAGCAGGTTTTTCCCAGCAAGACACAGTGACTCTTGGAGATAGGATAATAGCAAAGGGGAGGCTGACAGGAACAGGTCGAAGAGACAATCAGGCAACTCAGGACTTGGCAGCTGATTATGAGTGTGTAACACAGAAAATCCGGAATAATCTCCAGGTGGATGGCTTGGAGTTGGGAGACAACGCTGTGATCCAACAATGCTACAAACAGTGAAAAGCAAGGAGGAAATTGGGGGGCAAATGAGTCACTGCATTTCATATGTGCTGAAGCTGAAAATCCTCTGGGATGTCCAGGTGAAGACATCAAGTATGGTTCGAAAAACTGGTTTGAAGATCAAGAATAATGCCTGAGATGGGATTATTAGCAAACATTAGTAATAGCTGTCAGTTAAAGCCATAGGCTCAGATGTGACTATCCCAGAAAAAATAGTGAGTTTGAGAAGTGAGTTGGAGCAAGAATGAAACTCCAATAAATGAATTTTTCTATCCCTTGTTTCTTTCATTTCATATTTTCCTTTCTTTTCTTGTTCTTGTTTTTTCCTTTTCCTCTTCTTCTTTTGCCTTTTCCTTCCCTCCTCATTTTTCTTCTCTCTCCTCTTCCTTTCCTTCTCCCTTCTTCTCCTCCTTCTCTTCCTTTTCTTCTTCTTCCTCTTCCTCTCCTCCTCCTCCTCCACCACCTTCTTCTTGTTCTTCTTTTCCTCCTCCTTCTCCCCTTCTTCTTCCTCCTCCTCCTTCTTTCCTCTTCCTTTTCCTTCTTAATCTTCTGGTACTGGAAATTGAACCCAGGGCACTGAGTTATATTCTCAAATATTTTTTATTTTTTATTTTGAGACTACATTTCACTAAATTGCTAAATTAATCGTGCTGAGCTTTGATTTGTTATCTTTCTGCCTTAGTCTCCTATGTGCATGGGTCATTACACTAAACTGAGACTTAAATTTTTAAGGTGCAAGGAAAACAGTCTACACAGGAATAACAAATGAAAAGGAATAGTAAACAAGATAAGAATGGAATTAGAAATGTGTGGCATTATGGTAGGCAGGAACAGAAAAAGTTTGAGTCTAGAAAGGTAAGGAACAAAAACACTGACTACATAAAATAGGTCATTTATTAAATATAATTCATTAGGGAGAAAAATAAAAGCCAGGGTAGAGTGATTTGACCATTGAATAATTCAAGGAAACAGTACAGAGACTGGATGTAACATCTGTGAAACACTTTTTTTGTAAAAACATGCTAACATATAGTATTGTTTTATAAATGTATAATCTCAAGTGTATTCTGTAGAACTGGATCTAGCTGTTGAGTTAGTAATCTCACTATAGTACCACTTATTTTCATGTCTCAATGATATAGTCATGAGTAACAGAATTTATAGACCTATGATAGAATGTAGATCAACACTTATCCTCAAGCCATGTCCCCTCTGCTACTCTATTCTCTTTAAATGACTCATTGTCTTAGCTATTCAAAATCCCATCAGAACTTTTTGTTTTTATTCTCTTTTTCCCTCTTGCATTCTGGACAGTTCAGAGACCTAACTCAATCACTACAAGCAGATCACAGACAGCTCTAACCAATCCTGCCATTGCCTGACATCGTTGCATTTCCCTTGCCCTGGAGTTGGAAGACCGAGAAACTATATCCTCAGTTTTTCTTTATTCACACCAATCAGAGGTTATCACATGCTCCTGCTTTAACAAGTTGGGGAGAATACTGAATAATCATAATCTCCATGTGTACCTCTCCATGTGTTTAAAAACAGGATATAATTTGCACAAAATGCTCCAGTAGTTGCTAAGGTACCAATTTTCCATTTCATCTGTTTTTTACAGTTTATAAGTTTAAAATTATCTTTTTATTTATTTGTTACAGGATCTTAGGGCCAGGGAGATGGCTCAATAGAATAAGCACTTATCTGGCAGGCACAAGGGCTTGAGTTCAATCATCAGTTCTGCAAAAAAAAAATCAATAAATCAATAAATAAAAAATGAATTCTGTTACAGGGACTCACTACACAGTTTGAACTCTTCATGATCCTCCTGTCTCAGCCTCCACATGGCTGGGATTACAGGCGTGCACCACCATGCCTGGTTTCAAGGTAGACACAGTGGTCAGGCATGGCATGCAGTACCAGATATCAAAGCTGGGTCCTTGAGCTTGCCAGGCAGGAACCGGGACTGTCGAGTGACCCTCCCAGTCCCCATTTTAATTATGAGCTAGTAGTATTTAGCTCTTTTCTTTCCAGTTGTATCATTATTTTAAATGAAAGAAAATCTAATTTGATCTGTTACGTGGTAAATTGTATCCTCTCCAAAGTCTATGTTGCAGTCCTAATCCCCATCTCAGGATATAACTGTATTTGGAAACAGTCCTTAAAGAAGCAATTCAGGTAAAATGAGATCATTAACATAGACTAAGCCAATATAACTGGTGTTTATATAAGAGCCCATTTAAAGACATGGACAAAGAAAGGACCTCATAAAGATACATGGAGAAAACACTTATTCATAAACCAAGGAAAAAGATCTCAGAAGAACTCGGCCGTTACCACCTCAGTCCTAGACTTTCAACCTCTAGAATGAATGAGAAAATTATTTTGCTTAAGTCTCTCAATTTGTGGTACTTCGTTATGGCAGCCAGTTTAGTTGAATCATTAATTCTACTGTGTGACTACAGAATTTGTAAGGATTTCTGAACTATTCTACAATGAACAATAAGTGCATGTGGTTGGCAAGATCTATTTTCTCCAACCCTTTAAAAGATTCAATTTGTGCACATATTTAGCATCTCAGGGCTTCCGGTGTTCTTTGAAGATCACTAAGACAGGTTCTCTCTGTATCCTGGATGTAATCTGTGTGGGTAATGGAATCCCAGCTCATTAGTGTAATTACATACTCTCCTTTGTTCTGTAGGTAATCTCAGGCTTCAGTTGTCCCTTCTCAAGTGTTTCATTCCTCCAGACAGTCATGTTGACAGAGGTAATAGAAGCAAATTAGAATGTGGCAAAGAGGATCTTTTCTTTGTTGCCCTTCATGAGATTTATGACACCTCTGTTGTTTTTCTGAATATATTAAAAATTTCAGTATTTTGAATTTTTGTTATCTTTTGTTCTGGGTTTTGTTTTCCCCACTACATTCTAACAGGTCTTGGAGATTTCTTTGTTTTGCACTGTCCCTCCACTGGGTTTTGTGCGGTGGAACTCTGAACTTTAGACTCAAAGCATTCAAGTGCCAACTGCGGTACTTGTGACTTGTGGCAAGCTGATTAAACTAAATTCCTTTGTCTGTGAAAAAGAACTAAAACACCATCATGTCAAAGAAAACATGATAAAATTACAGTTAAAACATATAATACATCCCAAATAATCTGTATATTATACATTTATGATATATATGAAACTTTTTATAGTTATTATTACTATCATTACTGTTATTATTAGAAATATTCTTTTAGTTTTGAATTCAACAGGCAATCACAAAAGCATATCAATCTTATCACAACATTGCATATTGTTGTCTTCATAGTAGTTATTCATAGTAAAAAATGCAGACATGGTACCTTGTTCAAACACTAAGAGAATTTCAGAAAATGGAAAGATATTCCCTGCTCCTGGATAGGAAGAGCCAACATTGTGAAGATGGGCATACTTCCAAAATTGCTGTACAGATTTAATGTAATCACTATCAAAATGCCACTAACATACCTCACAGATCTAGAGAAATCATTCCTAAAGTTTATTTGGAACCAGAAAAGGCCTATAATAGAAAAGGCAATCCTAGCCAACAAAGACAAGATAGGAGGCATCACAATTCCTGACCTGAAATTATACTACAAAGCCACTGTGATAAAATCATCATGGTATTGGCAAAAAAAAACAGACTTGAGGATCAATGGAATAGATTAGAAGATGCAGAAGCCACTACAAATACACTCGGCCACCATATCTTTGACAAAGGGGTCAAATATGCTCACTGGAAAAAAAATAACCTCTTTCACAGATGGTATTAGAAAAACTGGCTCTCTACATGCCAAAAACTTGACCCAAGTCTATCACCATGCACTAAGCTAAAGTCCATCTTTCTATTTTGTGTGAAAGTCCTATTATATGAAATGCAGAGCCACTGTCTCCTAGCACTTAGTGCCTTCTTTGTTTTTTGCAGTACTAGGGACTGAACCCAGGACCTTGTGCTTGCCAGGCAAGTGCTTATTCTACTGAGCCATCTCTCTGCATCCTAGTGCCTTCTTTAGGAGCAACTGACACTTCTTATGGATATTTCCTGAAATATTCTGTACATATCTCTATGTATCCTTCTTCCCCTACCCTTCTTTTTCATCCAAATATTGCCATCATATCAGTCCTTTGTACACCCCATCTTTCCTTCCTTATACTGTCATAGTCTGTTAGCTGGGACCATTCTCTTTGTTCTATCCCTCATATTGCCACTATTTCTCCACTGGGAATCTCTTCTGCTCACTGAATAATCTTTGACTTAAGTGCTTTGATCTGGATTCAGAAGTTTTCTTTTCTAATGCTGTTTTAACTCATGAAGGAAACTGAAAGGGAAAGTAGGAACACACTGAACAGAGAAACAGGCTCACATTAGCTAACCCCTGCCTATGAGGAAAGGTTACCTATTAATGTGTTCACAAGGCTGCCCTCATGACCCAACACTTAGGCCCCACCTGTCAAAACTGCTGCATCAAGGAATTAAGGTTTCAACACCGGAGTTCCAGGGAACATATCAAAACCATATCAGGTAGTATTTTATTTCATTTTATTTAATTTTTATATTCTTTAAAAAGAGTATAAGTTATAATAAAAACAGAAAAATTAAAAGTGATACAGAATTTCACTTAAGAAAGTAATAAGAATTTCACAATATTGGTTGCAGTGTGTTCACAAGATGTACCATGGTATCATGGGAGGAGATCCTGCTTGGGAGTGAGCCAGACCTAAAACAGGCTCTGAAGCTCTTACACAGTTGCCACTGGACTATATTCTGGGCCTTACCTCGCTGCTCAGTAGTGAAATGTGGATGTGTCACATAATGAGCATGCGCAGCGATTATGTTATGTAATGTATAGAGTCCTGATCCTCTTTGCTAACAGTATCTTAGGTGTGTTATGTTAATATTTTCTCACTCAATAGCTAGGTGTGATAGTGCACACCTGTATCCTAGAACTCTAGAGGTTAAAGCAGGAGGATTGCTGCAAGTTCAAGGTCACCCTGAGCTATAGAGTGAGTTTAGGGTGAGCCTGAACTACATAGCAAACTCTTGTCTCAAAAACAATTTTGTACTGAACAAATTTTAAATCATAGTCCCAAACATACCTTCCTTTTCTATAAGGTTACAAAACAGAGATAGATGATAAAAATGCAAAGAGGGACAGACCCACTTCTTGTGCAAGGAGGTTATAATCCAATCAGTGGCTGTGCTTAGAAAAAGAAGGAAATGTTACGGTGATAAATATAAAATGAAAATATTTTCTCATAAAAGAATGAGAGAAACCATCCTAAATGCTGATGTTCCCAAATTACAAGTAGCTCAGTATTTTAAAAGGAGGCAATAACTATCAAATCATTTCAATGAAAACAGTAATGAAAATGTCCATCTTATGCTTTTTTACATGAGGAATAGACTCTGAAAACATCACTAGTGAACAAAAGTAATCTCCTTTTAACAAGGACTTAAATACTATACACACACACAATGCAGGAAAGCAACTAGGGCTGTAGCTTAAATCTGAAGATTTTGTTCCCTTTCATTTGATTCAATGGAATAATACAAGACACAATTGCACTCACAGTCAATGGAAACTCGCTTATTGTTGATACAGCTACATTTCTGTAAACCTTTCTTGCTATTGAAATTATTTGTACAGAGTCTCAAACAAAACAAAACACAGTGCATGACTAAGACAGTACTTACTAAAACAAGAACCAAATAAACCTGCCTTGATCACATTCGTGAGGTAATTCAATTGAACTGTACTACACGAAACCTCAAACACAATAGCCCAAATCTCTGAATGTAGCGACATAATCAGGGTGGAGAATTTATTGTGGGGGTGATTAAAAATTGCATCAGAGAAATAATGATCCGTCCTTTAATTACTTTCCTTTGTAGTGAGCTTAGATCAATATCAACTGTTTGTTTTATTCAGGCTCTTTTTAATTTTCCCTCTTACAGAAGACAGTGCGTGACTGTGCTAATGCAAGAACTAAGAGAAATTCATAAGCCCTTGGCAAGGAGGGCAAAAGCCCAATAAAAGTGACAGACATGGTCCCTGCCAAGCAAGACCTGTGCAGCAAAAGACCTAACATCCATCCAGTGTGAGAGCTGGAAAAATATCATTTTCTGTCTAATTTTTATGAGTGTGCTGAACTCATGAAAAATATATGAAAATGGAAAAATTTGAGGTTATATACAAATTGGGGCTTTTAAGTGGATTTTCTGAGTGTCCCCTTGAAAGTATCTATCCAGTGGAGCAACTTAATTAGTTGTTACTTTTAATTTTCCCTGCTGGGTTCTCCTTAGTGCCAAGTGTTATTGGTATTGTTTTATTTTTTGCCAAGGAAAATGAGGAAATGAATATCAGCTTTTCAAAAACAAAAGATGCTCCAGGAGCCACCCCAAAGTTCCTACTCCATGCCTAGCTGGAAAGAACATATGGAAGGAAAAGATAACATCCTCTGAGGGTGGCCTGAGCTGCGATCTGCTAGTGATCCTGCACCCACCACTGATACACAGACAAAGGCAACTACATATTTCTCTCAGGTGTCGCCTCGCACTGAGGTAGGACTCCTTTAAGCTGGATCTTTCAGAGTGGGAAAATGTATACATGATTTGAAAGACCACTTAGAACTAGTCCAAGTGCTAGTGATATTACAGGCATAATTCCTCCTTCAGATGGTAAGGAAAGTGTCACAGACTTTCAAAGGACTCTTTTGGGAAAGTTAGTTCTCTTTCCCACCTTGCAAGATGGCAGGTGAAAAAACTGAGAAACCAGAAACTAAAGAGAAGAAACCCTAAGCCAAGAAGGCTTCTGCCAGTGGTACTGGTAAAAAGGATAAGGTGAAGGCAAAAAAGTCCAAGAAGGGACAGCTCCACTGTCCTAGTGAGAGGAATTGGTAGATACTCCTGATCTGCTATATATTCCAGAAAGGCTTTGCTCAAGAGAAGGTACACAGCTGCTAAATCAAAAGGTTGAGAAGAAAAGGGAGAAAGTTCTTGCTACAATCACAAAGCCAGTTGATGGGGATAAGAAAGGAGCTACCCAGGTGGTTAAGCTAGATGCTACCCTACTGAAGATGTTCCCCGAGAGCTCTTGAGCTTCGGCAAGAAACTGTTCAGTCAGCATGTGAGGACACTTTGAGCTAGCATACCTCCCAGCACAATCTTGATCATCCTCACCGGAAGTCACAAAGGCAAGAGACTGGTCTTCCTGAAGCAGTTGGCCAGTGGCTTGCTACTTGTGACTGGGCCCCTTAGCCTTAATCGTCTTCCTCTATGAAGAACACACCAGAAATTTGTCATTGCCACCTCTACAAAAATTGACATCAGCAAAGTGAAAAATCCCCAAACACCTCACTGATGCTTACTTCAAGGAGAAGAAGCTTCAGAAGCCCAGACACCAGGAGGGTGAGCTCTTCGACACCAAGAAAGAGAGACACCAGATTTCAGAGCAGCGCAAGGTGGATCAGAAAGCTGTTGACTCAGAGGTTTTAACAAAATTAAAGCTGTTCCTCAGCTCTGGGCCTACCTGCGATCCATTTTTGCCCTGAAAAAATGGAATTTATCCTCATAAATTAGTGTTCCAAATTTCTTGCTAAGAGGTGCCAGGGAGATAGATGGCTTAGTGGAATAAGCACTTCCCTGGCAAGAGCAAGGGCCTGAGTTCAATCCCTGATTCTGGAAAAAAATATAAAAATAAAAATAAATTCTTACTAAGAACCTAATTAAATGACTGATACATTTTAAAAAAACAAAGGGCTGCTTTTGTGTGCTAGGAAGCTACTCAGTTACAGAGGGGAAGTCGCTCTGGAAGCAGTGATGCTGTCATCCTCCTAGGTTGTGTCAGCGTTCCTTTTCTCAGCCAACAGCAAATTTACACTGGGGATTTCTCTTGTGCTTTCATGGCTCAGCCCATTAGTGGGTAGGGTGGTGTGAATTAAGAACGTGTGCTATGAGGGTTCCTCACCTCAAGTCCTGGTGTGGCCTCTTGCTGACTGTGTGATTAGCCATCCTGATGCTCTGTTTCCTCATTGTTGCCTTTCTCCTTGAATTGTTTTGGAGAGGAAGAGGATAGGGAAAAAGTGGTAGAATAATGGCCACATGACAGGGGCTCAGAAAGTGTCACATTGTCGGCATTGGTGTGTGATAAGGATGATAAAATCAGGGCTAATTTAAATGCCCAGAGAATGAATTGTTTTATAAATCATTAAGAATTCGATGGAAACCTTTTGTCAAAATCCTTACAAATGTTACTTCAATCCTTGTACGAATATACATGTGACACTTCCTGACACTAGCACTGTGTTATAGAAATGATGTAGCTTCGATGCTAATCTGACAGTGCTTCAGGGCACCCTCCTGGAGATGGCTGACTGTGATAAAGCACTGACAGAGGGATGGAAACTAAGAATCAAGATGCATTAAGCCATGTGATGCCGTCAATGATTTTAAGTGTAGTGTATAACTTAGTAAGATATTTTCTCCATATAATTTACCTTAAAATAGAAAACAGCATACAAATTCCGGTAGGTGGTTCCAATGAGGTTGGTGACCACCAAGTGACCTTTTGACATCCTCATGAGATTATTCAGACTTTCTCACACATCCACATGTTTTGATCAGGAGCTTCCAGATGTGTATCAAAATCTCACATTTGAGCTTGGTATTGTTTGTGTATAAATTCTTCTGAAGGACCAGTATCCAAAGAGCTTGGTCTATGTGTTCATATTCAGAAACTTAAAGACCTTATTTTAATCAATAAAATAAAATTTAAAAAAAAATTCAACTCAACAACTTAGAAAAGTGACAGTGAAAAGATCCCAGAAGAAGCAGGAAGGAAGAATTCCTAAGGTGTAAAGCAAAAATGCTAAGTTAAAGTAGAAATAGAATTTATAAATAATCTAAGACCATCTTCAATGAAAAGTACAACCAAAATGTGACTGTTTAATCCAAAAAACACAGTAAAAATTTAAAGGTGTGACATTTTAAATAAGAAAAATTATATAACTACAGATAAAGAGGACATTCACAGTTATAACAGGGTGCTACTCATCGTTCTCTGCTAGTTGGGTCAGGCTGTAGCTCAGCAACACGGTGCCTGCCTGACAAGTGCAAGGCCACAGTTCAATTCCTTGTGCAAAAACTAAAAATCTCTGCTAATCTATTTGAAAAGCTTGATGGAATATTTGCTTTTTCCAAGAAATCTTTAAATTAAAAAAAAATAATAGAACCAGGAAAATGTTAAAACACCAACAACCAAGTAACAAAATAATTACAAAAGAAATCAATAAAGTTGTCAAAGAATCACTGCTTTTCTTATATCTCCTGTAAGTCTTATGTAAAGCTTAGAAGTCATTTCAATAAACTACAATTATGTTAATAAAACTATTATAGAGCACATAAAACTATGGACATTATAAATCATTCATTACATGTGGCTAGCATAACCTGACAGACAGCAAACAAAAATAGCATTAAAAGGTACAAAATTAAAATTAGCAAACCTATGAGAATGTTAAACAGTATAGTAGTTAAAAAAACAAACAAACATTTAGTTTAGGAATGCACTGACAGGGCTCAGCAGACTAAAGCATCAGCTTAGGCAGAGTGCAGTGCCAGGTTCGATCCTAGTGCTCCATGCCTGCCCCATCCCTGGGCTGCACTGAAACAGTGACTGAGACTCAGCATGGTGGCGCGCGCCTGTAATCCCAGCACTTGGGAGGCTGAAAACAGGAGACTCGCTACAAGTCCGATCTACATAGTGAGACCCTGTAGACCCTGTACTGAAATGAAAATAAATAAATAAAAAGAAATGCAGTGATAATTCAACATTAGGAAATCTACGCATAAAGTTAACCACGTTGATGGGACAAAAGAAACAAAAATGCATTATTATAATAAATACTAAAAATGCCCTTTGAGAAAATTAAACACTATAATTAAACAGCTTAGTAAACTAGAAATAGAAAGATGCTTGCATAATATGACAAAGCCTATATATCATAAATCAAAGCCAATATCATGTGAATAGTAAGAGATAAAGAAATTTGCAATATTATCAAACTTACTACTTGTCTATATTACTCTAAGGGTCCAGTCAATAAAAAAGCAAGCAGAAGAAACAAACAAAAAAAATCTATCCCTTAGTTGTCATTATTTAGGTAAGATAAAATTTCCTGCCTAGAAAACACAATGGCATCTACTGAAAACTAGACCTAATAACCGCTGAGCTCAGGAGAGAAGTCAGTTATAAAATGAAGACAAGCACCCAGTGAAGGGCTCCCATTCATGTAATTAACAGCTGGTGAGGAGCCAGCAGGACGTGGTGAGCTCGTAGGATTGTCTGTAGATAGGGACATGGGAGCAGGCTACCAGACCTAGTACATACTACACAATAGTATGGGAAGGATGACTACCTATATTGGTCATCAAAGACTCAAAAGAGAAGCGGCCCATGTTTTATGCCTAAATTAACAAAGATTAGAATACGATAATTACCTTACCAGTGAATGCAGTAAAGTGAGTACGCCTGTCCTATGGTAGGAGTGTAAATATCTACCACTTTCCTGGGGGGGTTTCAAATTTTTATTTCAGTATGAAATTGTTCACATCATTTGCCTGAGAAAATGTCAGAGAAACGTCCTGGGAACCTGTCACTAAAAATTAATCCAAAGATATGTGTGTGAATGTTTATCAAAGTAGTATTTCTAGTGGATAGTATTTCAGTAGTGTATTCACCAATAAACATTTGCCAAGTGGCGCTCTCCTCAAGAGTGTAGGTTGGCAGCCCCACAGGAGAGGGAGAGAGGTTAGGTTGCACAGCAGCAGATTGGGAAGGTTTTCTGATGCTGCTCACGACCTCTGGTACTTATACAGCCTGGGGACAAAACAAAGAAAAGTATTAGGTTGGGACCATTTTTCCCATTTCTTCATGGAATTTTTGGCTTTAAGAGAGAACACAGACAATGGCCGAAGAAGCCATAATGAGGACTGCAATTAAAGGCCTCCATGGCATTAGACTTTATGGAACAAAAAAGCAGCTAGAAACATGTTTCAAACATAAATCATATACTTCTTATTCTTCCTGAAATACACAGATTTCAGGGTACTTTGCAGTGGATTAAAATTACTGATCGCACTTAAAATTTTTGGCTTGGAGGAATATAGGTTTAGCTGTTAATATGACATTAGTTGTCTGAGACTATTTCA
>PVKA01013971.1:0-53637 GCA_004027165.1 Ctenomys sociabilis | reverse complement strand
AGGAATGGTTGAAAAAGATGTGGTATTTCTATATAATGGAGTATTACTCAGCTATTAAGAATGATAAGTTTGAAGCATTTATACTGAAGTGGATGCCACTTGAACATATATTCATAAGTGAAATAAACCAGACACACATGTGTAAATATCATATAGTCTCCCTAGTATAACAAGCGAAAAGCAGAAATACAAAAGGAAATGTACAACAAGTAAAATCAATTGAGTCTGATAAGGCAAAGTGAATGGCATATGCTGCAGGATACTAATCAGGTTTTCTTCTGGATGGTTAACAACCTAAGATCACAAGTCAGAGTTGGAGAAATAGAAGAGCCACAAGGCCAGCCAACATTTTCTCCCTAGCCTTTCAAGGTCAGCGAAGACTCAGGACATAGGAGAACCTGTACTGCAACATCATGAAACTCAGGTGAGCTCCAAATTTTCTGAACAAGGAGATTATGGAGTCACAGAGGAAAGAGATTGAAGTTCTAAAGACGTCTTCCCTTTTAAAGAAAGATGTGTGCCTTGGCACTTTGCGCATGGTGGGCGCAGTGCTGAGGGTCTTTTACCTGGAAAATGGAAGCTTACTCTGAAAATATTGTGCTGGGGATTTATACTTAGGTATGAAATATCAGGATGCTTTCTTTTCCTGGATTAATCATATCATCGTTTCCATTTAATTAGGTAGTATGTAGACTTTCTAGAAAATTCTGCAATATTTTTCCTTACGAGATAATGCATGCTTTTTGCAGAGTATGCTGTTTGGTGTGGCAGTGCTATATCCACAGCAAGTTGTAGCTCTGAGGCACACACAAATGATTAATTATTCATTCTTAGTTAATGGACTTAATACTAAAGTATAATGTGCAGTGTAGTGACAAATTGTATTTTCCCCAAAATAAAACTGAACTGGAATGATATCTGGATCTAGATGTAGCTGATTGTTCCCATCGTGCTGGTCAGTGTCATGCAAAAGATGATGCCTCTGATCAGGGTTGCCATATTTTTTTCTGGCTGGGTCTTATTTTGGGGAAGACATAGGACAGTGAGTCGAGTCAGGACAGTGTGTGGGGACTTCATGGTAGACATTCTTGTGAAGCCTAGAAACTAACTGCCCTGGTGAGAGTGAATACATACATAGAGCATTTGAAACCTTCCATGTGGCTCCTTGTAATCACTTCCTGTCCTCCTATCCCAACCAACCCATGAACTTTGTGTTCCAAGTAGATTTGTAATTTCTGGGTGCAAGCAAGCCATAACCATGTAGGATGCAGGTGGTTTTTGCTTTTTCAAGAATTCATTGAGTCAGTGTAACTTTGTTGATGAGAAAACTGATCCAAAGTGGCACTCCCTTCCCTCAACATAAGAGGCCAATCCCATGAAGGAGGAGCAACACCTCCTCCACATGAGAAAGCCATTCCAAGACAGAGTAGCAGGGAACCATCCCCCAAAGGATCCCAGCATGGTTCAGGGAGGCAAACACTGATCAGTGGCCTAGATTCAGGCTGAAGACAATGGCTGGGATGGGCAGGCAAAAAGCAGGACCCAGTGCTTAAGCTCAATGGCCCAGCTGCACTCCTACCTTGTAGTCGAGAGAGCAGATCATGTTCCCCACCTGCCAAGAGGAGCAAGGGTGTGCCTTGGCAGGAATTGCAACTGCAGCCTGGGAAAAGACAGCCAGACAGGTCTCTAGCTTAAGGGAAGAATCTCAAGTGCCCATAGGCTCTAAAGCTGGGTGTAGAAAACCATATCTGGCTGGTTTCCAAAAGTACAGATAGTGGAAAGAAACCATTATTTAATAACACAGAGATGTTTACTTCAACTCAATTATTTTTGTGTTTTCCCTATTTTTATTTTTCCTTTTCTCAAGGTTTGGAGTTTTTTCTTTTCCACTTTATTTCTGTTCTTTTAATTTATTATTTTCCTCTTTCTTTTCTGTTTTTCTTTTATCTTATTGTTTCTCTTTTCTTTTTTCTTCTTTGTTCCTTTCAGTGACTGTTCTCTGTCACAATTAATCTTTCTTTCTCTTTCTCTTTCTTTCTTTCTTTCTTTCTTTCTTTCTTTCTTTCTTTCTTTCTTTCTTTCTCTCTTTCTTTCTTTCTTTCTTTCCTTCTTCTTTCTCTCTTTTGCATTTGTGTGTTTGGTGCAGGGTCTTACCATGCAAGCCAGACTTGTAGTGATTCTCCTGTTTTCAGACTTTCCCCCACCATGCCAGAACTCTGTTGCCAGCTCAACACGCCTGGAAACAGGTCTGGTGCAGGATGTGGGAACACTCCCTGTGCTTGCCAAACCAGGTGCTTTGTCTACTGAGCTATCTTTCCAACCCTCAATTGTCTCACAGTTAATAGAATCCCCATCATACTTTCTTTCCTCCTTATTATAGCTCATCAATTAATTTCTCAAGTGTTACTTTTTTCATTTTTCACTCCTTCCATTGTTATTAGAACAATCACTAAAGCTTATGAATCTCTAGGTAAATAGTTAACTTTACACTATTGCTATTGAATAATAGTGTGTTATTGTTAGTACAGATAAACTTGTTCCATTTAGTAGATATTTACCATAGAACTATTGAAAGACAACATTTAGTTTATCTTAGTGTTTGTATTGGCCCTTAGCTTTTATAATATTCAAACAGCATTTAATGCTATGTGATACTGATTTTTATATGATAGCCAAAGTATCATTGCTGTTGCTATTTACTGGTTTTCTTGGGCTACCAATATGGAGTTTGCTAAGAAGTCATTAACAATACTCTGCCCTCTTCTGGGGAAACTGGTTACTGAGCCAAACTGCTGCAACCTTCCAACCTTCCATCTCATGCAAATAGAGCTGGTTGAACCCTATAAACAGAAACAAATACCATTCAAAAGTGGACATTAACAAATGAAGTCTCTACTCTAAGGGAAAAAAAGTATGTTCATAACAATAATCACACAAGCATCCACACAAAATGACCAAACACAAATACAAACATGTAAAGCCAACAATTTGTTTCCAAAAACTCAATCTTTCCCCTCCCCCAAAATCTGATCTAATGGAATTAAAGGGAGGAATCCAGTAGCCCAACACCTAAATTATTTAAAATGATATGAGGGGAGCTAGGACAGAAATCCAATAAGACCACTGACAAGCTCACAGAAGACATAAGTAGTACAATATTGGCCCAATTAAAATCATTAGCAAACCAAAAACATACAAACAAGCAGTAACAAAAGACCAGCAAGCTAAATGAAATGTAAAAGCCTGATGAACTAATGCAAAGTATGCACAATCCACACAGAAAAGAATTCTGAAGAGACTTCACAAAAAATTCTAGTTTAGAGAAGTAAAGATTCTTTTGCAGGCAATGGAAGCAGCAATGGCTGATGTAAGGACGTCTCGGAACTAACAGACAGGGCTGTTGTCCGTGGCCAATCAATGAAAAACACCTCCAAAAGAATAAAAGACAATGAAAACTGAGTTCAACAGCACCTAGATGATGCAATGAAGACTAATATAAGACTAATTACAATGAGTGAAAAATTATAAGATAACCACAGATGATATAAAAATCCTGCTTATTGAAATGAAAATGGAAAGTTTTCCAAAATAAAAGAATTTAACATACATATAAGTGAGGGATAGAGAATCCCAAAAAGATCAGGAAAGAATTTCTCCATGACACATCATACTCAAAATCTCAGAATCCTAACAAAGTAGTAAATCCTAAAAGCTTTCAGAGAACAGCAAAAAAGATTACCTACAAAGGGAATGCCATTGAAATTGCAGCATACTCCTCAACTCAAAATTTAAAGGGCAGGAGAGCTTGCATTGAACTGTTTTAAGGCATAAGAGAACAGTGTCAACCCAGGCTGATGTATCTTCCAAAGTATATCTGTTCCTTTTCTATTGTTGCTGAGACAAAATACCTGATATCCAGAGTTAAAGGAAATGTAAAAGCCTGATGAACTAATGCAAGGAAAAGATTTGTAGGAGGAAAGATTTGTAGCTTGTAATTTGTAGAGATTTCAGTCCATAGGTGGCTCAAAGGAAAGCTGGCACATGGAGGGACAGTAGCTCATGGCAGCAGAAGATGGAGAAAACATTAAGAGCAAAGGAGGGAGACAGGCTTTAGTCTTACCTATGTTGTGTACTATTAGAAACAGAGAAATCCACAAAAAAAATCTGCAGAGAATATCAAATTCAGTTGTGGGGATAGCTCTGCAGCATAAGAACCTGCCTGGCAATCGCAAGGTCCTGAGTTCAATCTCTTGTACTATATACCAGAGTTGAAGAAACCCTCAGACAAGTAGATATAATACATACATAGGCTATTTTAACCAACAACAGGAAAATACATATTCATGTTTTAACAGTATAAGGAACTTTCTCCAAAACAGTCCACTTCCTAGCCAATTAATCAGCCTTAAATAAATCTAAAAGAATTGAAATACTACTGTGTATGCTATTAGACCACAGAGCAATTCATTTAGAATCAACACTGAAGAAATAACAAAAATCATGCAAATTCACAGAAAACAAAAGCCTAGTAAGTAAACAGTAGAGTACAGAATAGAATCAATGAAAAATAAGACAGATTCTGATTCTAGATAATAATGATGAACAACACGCCAGAACTTACAGGACCCAATGAAAACAGTCCTAAAAGACATATTCATTACTGTGAATGCTCACATCAGAAAAAGAGTGACCTCAAATAAATAACCTAAAAATGCACCTCAAGGTCCTAGAAAAACAAGAACAACCCAAACCTAAAGCTAACACAAGGAAGGGAATTATAAAGTTCAGAGCAGAAAACAAAGGAATTGAGACAAAAATTAAAAATAATTAATGAAGTTAAGATTTGCTTATTGGGGGAAAATAAACAAAATATGCATACTTTTAGTCATTCTAAACCTAAAATCAACACAATTAGAAATGAAATCGTAGGGCGAGCCAGATAGCTCAGCAGAATAAAGTGCCTGCTTAGGCAAACACAGTGCCTGGGGTTCTATCCCCAGCGTGCCATGCAGGCCCCAGCCCAGGACATGCTGAGACAGTGACTGAGGCTGGGCATGGTGACACACATCTGTAATCCCAGCACTTGGGAGGCTGAAAACAGGAGAATCAGTGTAAGTCTGATCTATATAGTGAGACCCTGTAGACCCTGTCCTAAATTCATAAGAAAGAAGAAATGAAATTGTAAAATCACAATGGATAAAGTAAGTGTTTGTAAGAATTTTTAACAGAATTTCTTGGTCAAATAATATTACAAACTATAAGAAGTGCTTACTGAGGGTGTATTCTTTGCCAGACATTGTTCTGAGCGCTTCACGTATGTTAGCTCACAGAGTTTGTACATCAGTCTGCAGAGGCAGCTATTAGGACCACAGCTTTAGGGTGGCAGAATGTGAGGAACTGACGGTGGCACTGGGCAGGGGTACCTGAAAGCTCACCCTGAAACTCAGCCCCAGGGCCCCTTATCCAGGACAATGCACCAGACACACTGTCATAGAAATTCTTCATTTTAAATGATAAGTTGGCACCTTTACACCATAGGAAGACAGGATTCGATCAGTATATAAATATCTTGTTTTGGTAAAAGATCAAGCAGGTAGCATTTTTGTTTACAAGTGCCTTAGCCACCTACGAACCTTCTAGAATGATTCCAGAAGTTCACACTTTATATGCTTACTGTCTCCTTTGCTGTGGGAAGACAATAATATATAAGAATCACAGAAGTATCTAGGTCTTTATAGAAAACACATATTTTAAAAATATATTACTTTCATATTTTTGCTGTATTTTGATATTTGAATAACCAACCTGAAGTTATGAATTACTGGTGAATAGATTAATCTCTGAAATAATTGAGCAGAAACTGCTACAGAAAGCATTTCTCTCTTCCTCTTTAATTTTCCTGGGCATGACTGACACATTCAGTAGTCAAGTTGTGGTAGGGCTTAAATTCACCACAGACCTAATGGTACCAAATGAGGCCTCAGTTTGGCTTAAGCAAAATTTCACAGTATCATTTTTATACATAGGTTTAGTATTTAATTAATCGAGTTTCACCCACATTGCCTATTTTTCTTCTGAACTCTGCCAGAAATATTCTTTGGCAGATGGTAAAATAATGAAATTGTTGGCTCTAAAATCCAAATCTTAGAGATAATTAGAAGACTTGATACAGGTAACATTTATTAGTAATGAAGTCTTTGACAGCATGGAGAATTTTTCAACCCACACACTTTCTAAAGGGGGAAACATCTTTTTCTGAATAAGAATCAAATTATGTTTCTGTGATAAATTGGGAGAAATCCACCTCCCAAGTCTTGGCTGGACAGTTTCTTCATGGAAACACATTCTAAATAAGAAAGGAGAAAACATTCCCTGTTAAAGGAACTTAAAAAAGGAATTTTAAATCTCACATAGTAATTTTATACAGGTTTTTCCATTACTGAGATACAAAAGCATATATGTCAATGTTTTAAAAAATTTCACTGTTCTGCATAAACCAAAGCCAAGTTTGCTAGCTAGAAATTAGCAGCAAAAGTGATCTTGGTAATAATTGAAGTAGCTGTAAGTGTATAAAATGTTTGCAAGTCATCAACTTTCCATCTCAGTGCGAGCATTGCTTTGGCAGGGAAGAAAGCCATATAGGGACATTTATGGGTTGTAGCAGCTTGAGCATTTAAGGTTCTACTATTTCCTAAGCACTGTTTCATATGTGAGTCACACAACGGACCCACACTTCTTCACCACGATACAACTGCGTGCAATGGTGAAATAAGGCACTGGGATGCTACTGTCAGATGTTAAGAAGAAGACTGATGTGACTTGACTTACAACTTTAAAATCTCCCCCAGACCATTCCATGAAAGAGAAAAAGCACTGGGGAAACCAGTCACAAACAGTTGGAATACTTCAAGCATAGGACCATGGTAGCTTGGATTTGAGTAATAGCTACAAAAGTGGTAGAGACTGGTTTGAAAACTCAAGTTGTCAAATGAGTCACTGAAGCTGGATGACAACCAGGTACTGCGAAAAAGAGAAAACATCAAGGTGAATCCTGAGACTACAGATGGGGAAGCCGAGACAGGACTCCGATTAGTGGGACACTGGAGGAAGTCTTGTGGGTTCTGTTTTGGATCTGCTAAATCTCCATGTACTGAAGACCTAGGTGTATATATCTCAAAGACTACCAGGAAAATTCAAAGGAAAGGCCAAAATAATAGTCTGAATTTGGGCACTATCAAAATATTGGCAATATTTAAGGTACAGGTCATAGGAACATAAGTTTTAAAAAGGGTATATGAGGACTATTGATTAAAAATTTTAATATTTAGATGTAGGGAGGAGCAGAAGATTTTGAGAGAGACAGAGTATACATATTTGGGTGGTAGAAGAAGGCAAAGGGCACAGTATGCTGAAGGCCAAGTAAAAATACATTTAAAACACTGGAAATGGTAGCACTTGCCTGTAATACCAGCACTTGAGAGGCCGAGGCAGGAGGATTCGTGCAAGTTAGAGACCAGCCTCACTACAAAGTGAGTTCAGGGCTAGCTGAACAGCATAGTGAAACTGTCTCAAAAGGAAAAAAAAAAAAAAGATTAAAATCAAGCAAATTATCAGTGCACTTAATACAGGGAAAAAGAAAGGGAGAGATATGTTTTGACATTGTTTTAAAAATTGGATATCTAGGGGTCATTCATACTTAAATATTTTTTTAGTTTTAACTTCTGCGTAACATTTAAATTGAAAGCCATTTCAAGGGAAGTTTTAAGATTTTATGGTATAGACATAGGAAAATAATGTCCTGGTAACCTTTAACAGATTCCAAAGTAAAAGCCATTGGCTGAGGCTCTATGATGTGCCTCTGAGGGAATGCACAGTCACTATGCATCAAGGACACATGGAGGAAGGCACTGGAGACCCTCTCAGTGACCAATGCTTTGGTGGCTTTATGACCACTCAGTGAGCCAGGTGTTTAATCAGATTACCAGGAACTCGGAAAAACTTGGCAAGCAAGGCTGAGCAGAGAGGAGCGAGGTGAGAAAAAGGTGAATCTTGTTTCCCATCTTCAATTGGCAGATGCAGGTATTTCTGCCACAAAAGGACGCCAACTGTTGGCTAGAAAAAGGTGAAGAGTGAGAAGGAACATGAGTGAGTTCTGAGTGGGGCACAAGCATCAAGCCTGCCTGGAGTCTGCAACTGTAGCTTCCTCTGTAGCTCATTGCTGGGAAGACCTTAATCATATGGCCATTGCTCTGTGTAGGCTGACAGGTTTTCATTTTTGTTTTGTTTTTGTCTAGAGCTGATATTACTGCTACTCTCAACAAAATTTATTCTAGTTAAAGAGACCAAAAATTCAGTGAATGTCTAAATTTTAAAAATCAGTGACACTAAATGACACAATGTCATTAATCCCCCTCAAAATACTCCCTCCTATTCTGAACACACTTATCCCATGATTCCTCTTACTTTCTGAGGAACTTCTCCTTTGAAACTGTCTTTCGGGGTTGGGGAGATGGCTCAGTGGATTAAGCGCTTCCCTGGCAAGTGTAAGGGCCTGAGTTCAACCCGGTTCCACCAGAAAAGCAAAAACATAGACTGTCTTGGTCAAAAATATTGTGTCTGCTGTGCCACTGAGGATTATCCAATGCAAAGAAAGGCTGTAAAATCATCACAGTATGTCCTCATCCAACTTATTCACAGATCTGACACCTTTGGCTCTTCTCCAAGGGCAAAATGACTAGAAAAGGAAAATATTTTCAATCTGTTCAGATGCTGTACAGCTAACATCATTCATGAAAAAGATTCACAGAACCTTTTCAGAAAGAGGCAAAAATGATGGAGTGAGTGTGTTGGAAGGGAGTATGGGTATGAGCGGAGATATTTGAAGGGGTTAATAGCAATGCTTTTTTTAATATAGTAAGTTTTTAAAAATTTAAACACACACATTTTTTATCACACCATGCTGCATAGAAAGACAAAACAACAATGCCAAAGACTAGGCAATGGGCAAATAGAAATCTCTGTGTACAGTTCGAGATGCACTTGTGTTTCTTTTTATTAGTCCTCATTTCTAATTTCACTTATTTATTTTTTAATTATATGTATTTCATACAGGGTCTCACTATGAAGCTCAGACTCATAGTGATCCTCCTGTTCTCATCCTCCTTAGTGCTGGGATTGTAGGCTTGGGCCTCCGTGCCTGGTCTCAGCATGCCCAGGGAGCAGGACCAGCATGGCATGTGGAGCTGGGGATCAAACCCTGGCCCCTGTGCTTACCTGAGCAGGCACTTAGTCTACTGAGATGTCTCACCAGCCCTTGTTCCTCATTTTTTATTTATTTCCCTCTTCTCATACTATAATTTTGTACTTGGGTATGTTGAATATGTGGTGCATTACGGTATAGGTCTTTACCCAATCTTAATTCAGTCTTCTAAGAAGCTTCTACTCCTTTTCACTGCATCTGACTTAATTCTTCTGAGAAGCTCCTCCTTGAATAAGATGCCAGTTTCTCAAGTTGATGTTCCTTTCATTGTTATTGACATCATCCTTAAACATATCAACTTTGCCCAAGACCAAGTAAGCTATCTCTGGCTAAGCACCTGTTCCTTGCACTTTCTCCTAAGATGTCTTGCTCAGTCCTGATTGTCCAGGATGAGGGAAGCAGAACCTTCATGTAGGTGGTTCTGCTTTTAGGCGATCATCTTTTAGGCGATCCTATCTGGAATGAGTTAGGTTCATCTCCCACCTATCTGTTAATCCTTACTTCTCCATTTGATTTATTTTGTGTAACAAAGTCAACCTTTATTCATACATGAAGTCTTCACTCTCAGCCCAACGCTAGCGAGACTGTGATTGAAGCTCGTCAGTGAGTACATGGTGCAGCCACACTGAGCCCTGCCACTATCTCTAAATGTGGGAACAGGCTGAAGTTTCATCATTGCTTATTTGCCAGGCAGCAAATAAACCCCTGCTCTGGACCATGGGATTTAGGAGTTTTGTGTGGAATCTGATTTATAAAGCCTATAAAACATAGTGCTGTTTCATAGCTGCTAATGCCATCACTCTGAGTCTGTTGCTAACTGAACTGAAATCACAGGAGTGAGACCTGATTGTTGCTCAGATTTCAAAGCATGGATGGGGCTCACAGGAGTTTGTGTTCGGGGAGGAAGGTTGCCCTAGTACACCTGCATTGGCCAGCGGTGTGCCAGCTCCATTTCTGTTTGTTTTCAATATTAGGCACAAAATAAGCCTGAAACCTTTAGTTTGATGAGACTTGGGCAATAAAAGTCAAGAGGACAATACTGAGGTGCATTAAAATATCTTTCAAATTACAGTGATAATTTCTAAAGAGAATGAAGTGTTGATCACTGATTTCAGACTCTCTGGGGGAACATGATCACTGGATTATGTTTGCTACAGGACAGGGTCATTGATAAACTTGGTTCCATCCCAAGTGTCTACCATTCTGCAGATTGTGTCAGGGGTAGGCAACCAACATAAACTGATGTACATAATCCTTCTCTCAGATTTCTCAGAAAATGAACGTATGAAGACAGTGGAAACAGTCACTCTCTCACCAATAGCTTTGAAACATAGCAGTGAAATCAGGAGATTTCAACTCCTATGCTTTCAGAAAATGAATCAGGGCAAAAGTCAGTGGAGGGCTGAAGAGACAGCTCAACACTCAGTCTAAGTTTTATTTTATGAAATACAAAGAATAGGAAAGTTCATAGCGAAGAAAAACAGATAATTTTTTCCAGGAGCTGTGGGAGGAGTAAATGCAAAAATTATCTGTTTTCCTTCCTTATGAACTTTCCTATTCTTGGTATTTTATAAAATGAAATTGGTTAGACATAACATTTGTGCATAGCTTTTCACATAGCATTTTTTATGTTATATATGTTATGGTATACATCAGCGCTTTCAGTTTCTTATGGTAGAATACCAATGTGTTGTACACACAGGTGTATCAGTTTTGTCTATCCATTCACCTATTGATAGTAGACATTCGGGTTGTATTCAGCTTTGGCTATTGTGTATAGTGCCATTATGAAATACTCATGTGCTTTTAATTATTAGAGGCTTATGCTAAGTTACAGAATAATTGGGTTGTGTGAAAATTCTGTTTAACTTTTTGAGGAACTGCCAAACTGGTGGCTGTATCACTCTACACTCCCAACAGTAATGTGCAGTGGTTCCACATCTTTACCAACACTTTTTACTTTCTACCTTTTATTTTTTAAGCCATAATCATCTTAGTATTAGAAAGGAAGTCAGATATGAGCAGGCCTGAAGACAGACAGCTAGGAGTATGGCAGTAGATGATATAAAAAGTGATTTTTCTCCTTTCCCTTCATTTTCTTAATTGCTACCTATAGATAAATCCCCAGCAAGCTTCTGGCTTCGAGTCCTAAGCCTAGAGAGAATAAGCTCCCTCTGACATGCTGATGCGGTCCAGTGTCCGTACAAAGTCTGCACTGTGAATGTGGGGTAAGAAGCATCGAGATCTCAAAACAACCTCAGTAAAAACCCGCTACCTAGGCAATACACAGGCAAAACCCTACTACCTAGGCAGTACACTTCTTTCTTATGCAGCTGGACAAAACAGCCCATTTCTCTTCTGAAAAACAAGAGCTATCCCTGAAAGAGCATCCTTTCTACACTATTCCATCTTGAAGCACAGTGTTAATCCAACATGTCTCCAGAGGAGACAGTTCCACTGCTCAAGGTCAAGAAGTGTCTCGGCCTGCTTCCTGCTGGTGCAACAGAGCATTGCATGCCAGGTGATGGGTACAGATTCATCATTTCAGATTCATCAAGCTCACAGTTCTCTAGGCTGTGCAGTACAAGCACATGGCACTAGGATCCAGCAACTACTGCTGCACTGCATTGTATGATGGCAGAGTACACTTGGTGAGACAACACGGGAGAGCAGGGGCTGGAGTTCATCATAACCAAAGGGCAACCCACTTCTAGGGATAATGGTCCATTCACGTTCCCAGACTTGCATGACCTACGTGCCTCCAGAAACTGCCACCTCCCAATACTATATTACCCTGGCAATTAGATTTCAGTGTGAGTTTTGGACATTAACTCCATAGCATTCTGCCTTTGATCTCCCAAAATCAAAACCTTTATCTAATTTTAAAAAAGGTGATCTTCAATGCTTTTTTTTTTTTATTTTTTTATTTTTTATTTTTTGTCTTTTTGAGACAGGGTCTCACTATGCAGTTCAGGCTGGCCTTAAGCTCACTTTGTAGCTCAGGCTGGTCTAGAACTCACAACAGTCCTCCTGCCTCAGCCTCCCGAGTGCTGGGATTACAGGCATGCGCCACCACGCCCAGCTTTTCAATGTTTAAAACATCATGATTCAAATTTCTCTAGCTATGAGCCTACAGGACTTTAATAAGTGTTCTATAGTCACCCTGCCTTTTCCTTCCAGAATGAATCTTCAGTGGAAGTTTGGGAACATGGACAGCCAGTCCAAGAGAGGAAGATCATCAAAGATAGTAATGAAAGACCCTAAGAGGAACTGAGCATGTGTACGGTAGGAATATTTGTTTTAGCTCATTGCTTCTCCACTGATAACTGTTGAGAAGAATCCAGCGTTTTCTTTAACTGATTCTCTTTGTCTATCTTGGAGTTGCCTAAGCAGGTTCTATTTGAGGGAGTCCTATACAATGTCCATGCAAAATAAAGTCGTAGCGTATTATATGAGGAAACCTTAAGAAATCTTCACAAGATAGATGTTGCTAGACAAAGTAAGCAGGGAGAAGCCAGGGAAGTGCTGGTTCCCTGTTTCCTTCAGCGTACTGACCTGAGCTCTTGGTCTAGGTCACTGCCACACAGTGCTGGCAGGTCACTGTGGCTGTTTGGATGGTGAATGCTCCTCTGATCTTTGAGAGCTTCTCCTGGAGGTACTAAAGGCACACATCTTCCCCGCGGTGCTCCCTCCCTCTTCTGACCTGGCAAATTCAGAGAACACAGGAAAGACCTTCCTGCTGTTCTTCTTGCCAAGATCACCAGTATTGGGATGGGTGCAGATTCATGGCCTGACTAATTCATCTAGCCATATGCTATATTTCTCCTCCTTTCTTAGCTGAAGTGAGGGAAAGACTTGGACTGAGATAAACTGGCCTCATTTGCATCTGGATGAGAAAGTTGCTGGCTGGGAGGAACAGACAAAGTTTGACTGCCCTTCTATTGAAAGCACATGTCTAGCTTTAGTTGGCAAACTCTTCAGCCATAAAGCAATATTGAACTCATAATGAAGGCTGGAAAAGACAGCGGGAACTTTTCTGTCTTCCCTTGACTTTTAGAGTAAACTTCTATTACCCTAGATAAATGAGTACACAACCAACTTTTGATCAGTGATATAAATGCAAGCAACTTTTGATACACTTGACCCAGATCAGAAATAATTTAAGAATTAATTATATTGAGCCTTGGAACAAATAGACTACATTATCTTATTCCTGTTAGTTTATAATTCTGATCAAGTAATAATTAAGCAGTGATAATTTTAGAAAATAATTTTTTAAAAATTATACCTCAAAGTAGGATGCACTTTTAGATTTGATGATTTATCATAGTTTTTATTTAGCATTGTCTTTGGGGATTGTCCTATTAAAATATTAAAAATTATTGCATGTCTAAAATCCCAGCACACTGGGGGCTGAAGCATAGGAACTGCTAGCTCAACCCCAGACGGGGCAGTTTAGTAACAAAAAGACAGTGTCTCAAAACAGAAAATCAAAAACAGGTAGGACACAGCTCATCATGAATGCCATGAGTTCAATTCTCAGTACTGCAAAAAAGTCATAAAATTCAAAGTAGATCAAACACAAAGATTATAACTTTATGAAAAGCTTTTATCTTGATAATGTTAAGGGTCTTGTGAAATGAATTAGAATATTAGAGGTGAAAATTTTATAAATTAATTTAAATTGTATATGCTTATGCAGTATAAAGATTTCAACAATATTTTTGTGGTACATATAAATAATTCTTCATCGTGACAAAACAAGGTTAGTGAAAAGAAAGTAAAAGAATTCAGCATTAAATTTCCCACTTACTATTTTTTAAGTGACAAATTCTAGGTAATATAATCACATTATTTTGCCTTAACTTGAAACAAGAAGTTCCTTATTACAAACCTAAGTATTGAATTTGAATTCCTCATTACAAACCTAAATATTGAATTGAAACAATTCTACTTAGTACATCTGCAATCAAGAATCTCTTATTCCTGTGATTTTTAAACTTGATTTCACAATACAATCACCTAAGAAACTTTTTAGAAATTTGTGTCTGGACCCCATTCCAAACTAAGCTAATTCAAGGCCTCAGGGAGAAAGCTTTTGGCAGTTTTTGAAATACCTCTCCAACAATAAGGAAAATCAACTAAACAAAGAAATGGCTCTCTGAAAAGATCAAGAACACTGGTAAACCTTTAGCCAAGTTGTCTCAAACAAAAAGAATGAGGACTAAGAACAGCAGGCACTGGTACCACAGCTGGGAAGGAGGAGGCCTGGGTACCTTTCACCACTTGCCTACTCTCTCACCACAAGCTAGGGCACAGCGGAGAGAACCCCTCGCCACTGCAAAGATACTATTTCGCCATGCTGTACAAGGTCACCCTTAAGTGGATGGATTTTCTCTGTACGACCTTATCAAACTTTAATGGAAAACTAAAAGTTGATTTAAACTATGTTTCTAAAAATTTGAAGTCAGTGGTAAAACAGTCTTTTACACATTGATATGGCTTAGGGCAATGATTGCAAGCGACACTTCCCAGGAAGCATCCAGGTGCCATTTACATGAGATTTCACTTGTCAGTTGAGCCCCCTTCAGTCACTCTCACTGTCAAAATCACGCTAAGCACACTCTTGCTTTTAGAGAGACTCCCTCTCTCTTCTCCACATATTTTCTAATGTGTTAATTGAATCTATCACCCTCCCCAAATATACAATTTTCCATACTCAAGCTGGTTGCTTTCTCACTTGTTTTTTCCATCCATAATTTCTATGTATTCATACATTCAAACAACTTTCCTTTTCCCCAAAAGTGTTTGAAACTCATGTTGTAAAAACACTGTGTGAAGGAATTCTTCATAATATTTTGTACAGGAAAGTGAGAAAAGTATAAAATAAAAGGATGGATCAAAGAAATAAAGGAATGGGGAAGGAGAAAAGAAAGAAGGAAGAGAAAGAGAGTATGTGTGCATACACACAAGGTAGCTTGGCTAATTGTACTGATGATTTCTGCAGGTCTATTGAAAGGAATACTTAATGCCTAAATTTTTCTCTCTTCTTTTTAATTCTTTTGATCAATTTTTCATGTTTATATCTGGTAATCTGAACAACTAATTAGAAGACAACAATATGCAATATAATAAGCATTATTGAATTATCAATAATGCCTATCATTTTGTTTAGAGAAATTCTGTATTGTTTCTAATGTTTTTATTTTATATTATTTTTATGTGCTTTAAAATATAAGAAAAGGAAAAAATAAGAACTAGCAAGTGAGTTTGAATTTTCATATTCAGTTATTGTTCAAATATTTTAATTAATACTATAATTCTCCAAATATAAGATCTAACATGGTCTTTAAGGTTACTTGTAAGTTCTGTTCCCACGACAAACTCCAGTTGAGATGATAGGCCAGACAGAGGCATCTAGTACATCCAGTGCAACACACAATAGATGTATTAAGTTGCAGAATAATAGCTTTAGTGTATAATTAGATAGAGAAGAAGAATATTGACAATGCTTGCCATAAGTGCTAGTATAAATTATAATTAAGTATTTGCAAATACTAAAGTGCGTTCCCTTGGACAAAAGACAAACACCTATGCACACAGATGGGCTCAAGTGCTGCTGATGAATGACCAAAGCCCAGATATAACACATGGGCACTGTGTGCATCTGATAATGAACAGACATGGCTGTGTCTGACACGGCATTTGCTGTAATAGACATAGTATTTAATGTAGTCGTGCGACATAAAGAAACATTTTCTGAGTCTTGGTACCTAAGAATTGTCACCTTTCTGTGGACTTTCATTCTTAATGGTTACCATTTTTGTTGCTACCCCTGTCTCATACACCTTCAATTAACACTTGGTTTAATGGAAACTCTGAGAAGCCCAGCCTGCAGAAGGCTGTGACTTGGGTGAGGAATGCATGGGATCCAGTCACTGACAGCTATGCTGTCAGTGCACTACAAGCAGGCTACGTGGACCACAGCTTCTCACTTAGGGAGCACTGTGTGCTGGACCTGAGAGATTGGTAAATGGTTCTACAGGAAAGAGTCACAGGCAATTTAGGCTGGAGTTTTGCATTAGAGAATTGTGACAGTGTTCAAGAAGGTAACATGACTATTTGGATAAATGTAGATTTTTCTTCATTGCTTCTTAGCCTTTTGGCTA
The DNA here is from genome assembly GCA_004027165.1 of Ctenomys sociabilis. Taxonomy (NCBI): domain Eukaryota; kingdom Metazoa; phylum Chordata; class Mammalia; order Rodentia; family Ctenomyidae; genus Ctenomys; species Ctenomys sociabilis. The sequence continues at coordinate 37,209 of PVKA01013971.1, read as the reverse complement.
AGATCAATTGGATAAATGCATGTTGTTTTTTTTTTTACATGAATGAATGTTGAAGATTTTATATGATAACAAAAGATATACCCTAATATATCCTTTGCAGCAAAAATTGATACAAGATTTGGTTTTATTTGGGTGGAAATAAGCTAATAATGACAGCCACTGTTGATTGGAGGCATACTAAAAGCCAAAGCCTGTCCTTATTAAGTAGCTGTTTTGGTCCTGTCTCCCCTCAAATAAATCTGATGTGGTTACATTTATCATTATTTCATAGATGTAAAAATAGGCATTGGTAAAAATAAGGAATTCATATTAGTCAATGGCCTAACCTCCTCTCATTAGACACCACCCCTCAATGGTCTCACCGTGTCCAGTACCACATCTCAGTACCACTGTCCAAAGGACCACGCTTTTAACACATGCACCTTTGAGAGATTCCAATCCATACTATTTGTCAACTATAGATACCTGGGGTGTCTGAGTCCTAACTGATGCTTTGCCATTCTAGTCTTCTTACAGAAAAGAAAGGATATCACTCTGTTCAGTTGCCCTTACACCATGGACAGAACACGTTGGAATCATTTGCTACCTTTTGAGGGATATCATAAGGCACAGTTCCTCATATTAATGGTGTGCTCACCCTGGGCACTAACACCATCTGTGTTTGAATCTAAGAAAGCTTTCATATATGGAGTAAATCAATGGTCTTCAGTGTCAGTTGGGCTCAGTTAGGATCCTAATTCCACCCTAATGTGTCTAAAATATTTAACGTAGTGCTAAATAGATCTTGGTTTCTGTTTCCTTGGTGGTACAATGGTTCAGTAATTCATAATATTATGAGAGTTATAGCATGTAAATGATATATATCTCCTTAGAACAGTGCCTGGGACATTAAATATTCAATACATGAGGCTGTTAATATTATTATCAATTTTTAAATGTTTGCCTTATTTTATGATATTCATCTACCTATTATGGTAAGATTTGGAATGTTTTTATCAATGTCTAATTTGTTTTTCCATCTGCAATCATGGTGTAAAATTATACCAGTAGTGCTGGAAAATGACAAAACAGAGGCTCTTTCTTTCCAGTTTATTTTCTGTGGGCAGTTTACATCCTAATTCTCCTGGAGGCTTTATCTGCGACCAACCGAACAACTCTGCTTAGCCACACTGCCACAATGCATCCTGCAATTTCATGCAAAGTGACTTCACAGAAGGAAAAGTGTTTTTCTAAAATATGTCCATAGGCTATTGTAATATTTGTGGTTACAAACTGAAAGCTATTCCTTCCTTTTGCTGCACCCTTCAATATTTGCTCAGGTGCAATTTGATTTCCACATGAACTGGTTCAGAAAACCTACCAGCAAATTATACAGAAGTTGGCATTCCGGCCTCTAATAACTTCACAAACAAAATCACATTCCCGAAAAACTATTACATAAAGAGCCTCCAATAAGTCTGTGTATTTATAACTCATTGTAAACTTCATCAGCAATCTGTCTTTAAGCATGAGCACATTTCTAATCAAGCAGTAAAACATTTAGAGTACAAAGTTCATCAAAGCGGGAGTGGCAGTGAACTGTTTTGTCCCCCAGGAGAACGAGCTTGGCTAGAGAGGTTACTGCAGTTGTCCCAGAGTTCCGTTCCCTTTGTGCCTGACTGCACTTCCCCAGCGGTGATGAAGAGGAAACTTAGCCCAAGATAACCATGGAGCTTTTAATTCCAGATGAATAGCTTCCTTTTCTCAATGAAAGATTTCACAAAACCTATCTACCAAAGACAAGTTTATTGCACAGTTATATAACTAACACAATAGTAACCAATAAGGGACATCTCAGTTAACACCACACATAGATTTATAATTTATAAAATATAAAATTGATGAAACTTAGGCAAAGAAATATAGAACACATGCCATTTTTGCTCAGAACCAATGTCATCTGCCTCGTGTTGAATGCATGAACATGAATATTTCTTCTCCAAGGACGACTGCTTCTGAACTTGGAGCATTGCACTAGAAACTGTACATCCCTTCATTTTCTGGTTGTTTTTTACAACTTAATCACATGCATTTCTTCAAATTGTCTTTGGAAATACTTTACTGACTTGTTTCAAATCTGCATATAATAATAACATAGAGGAAGAAAGACTCAAGTAACTTAAATATGGCCTTTTATCTGCTAATTTAAGATGGGAAATGACTGAAAGACTAAGTTTTTAAAAGCAAAAAAAATTCAAATACATAATATTTTACTTCATATGGTTTTGTTAAAAAATTATACTACATGGCTTCATCTCTATATGTGTGCATAAATATAGGTTGATTCTTCTTTTTATTGTATTTGGTACAGGTCTCACCATGCAGTTCAGACTTGTAGTGATCCTCCTGTTTTCAGCCTCCACTGCACTGGGAATACAGGCTTGCACCATCACTCCTGGACTCTGTCACTGGCTCAGGACAGTTGGGGGCAGGGCCGGTACTGCATGTGGTGCTGGGTATAGAAAGCCCTTAGTCTGCTCTGCTATCTTGCCAGCCCTAATATGTATTTAAATGTATTTCTACAATATAGAACTATACAGTGACTTATGTTTAAATATTTAGATAGCATTTATAGTTAGTAGGCCAATGAGGCATTTAAAGCATTCTTGAAGTTCAGAAGTCAGTAGGAGACTTTGCAAATCTGGATGGGATTCCAAATGTAGTTAGTAGTCATCAGTGAACCAGAATTGATTGTGACGCTTTGAAGGAAGGTGCAAATGGTCAATCTGGAGAAAAGAAAACAAGAATGAGGATGGTCTGGATGTGACATGATATTTAATCATGAGTTTTCTACTTTGCTTGAGTGTCTTGTTTCAAATGATAGGCTTTATGTTGATTCTTGCAAGAAAAACATAATAAAACTAATTTTATTAGTGCCTTATGTTCATATTCAAGTCAAATAGAATATCCCTTCCTCACAACCACTCCTCAGGTCTTACCTTAGCCATGAGGAAGTGTTTGCAATTTAAGTTCTCCACTGCAATCTTTCCTAAATACTATGTTTAAGGTCATCTAGTTCTCTTATCTGGCAGGACTCCTCAGGACCTGGGATCCACACTGTCAGCCAAGCCTCCTTTTCACTTTTTTTTTTCAATCTTTTTTTTTTACTATATTACTTCCATGTTTTTTTCAAGATGTTTATACTCAGGAGTGGCTTATTATTTATTTTGCCCATCTATGGCTTTATTTTTATTTATTTATTTATTTATTTATTTTGCAAACCAGGAATTGAACTCAGGCCCTTGTACTTGCCAGAGTATCGCTTATTCTACTGAACTGTCTCCCCAGCCCCTTTCTTTTTAATTTTAACAGGACAGACAGCAATTATTCCATGACTACCCTTCCCACTTTTCTTTCAACCCCTCTCTCACCTTTCTTATGCGGTGAGACGTTCTGTTTTTAATGAGGACCAGAGATTATGATTACTTCTTGCCAATGACCTGTCTAATAAATAAAGGCTTTACACAAGTGCTAAAATTAGATTTTTGTCTCCAGTAACAAATTTTAAATAAAACAACTGAATTGAGATGCTTTTGTTTTTACAGCTGGAGGTGTCTTAGGATTATTTAGCTCCACACCCTTAGCTAATAAAAGCATGTACAGCCCAGAGGCACCTGCTATTTCTCTGTGTGGCAGTGGCAAAGCTGAAGCCACGTCTCAAGCTTAGGCAACTAAACTTAGCCAACTACTTTAGTCAGCCTCTTGGGCCCTGGCAGCCAAGGGGGAAAACTCCACCGCTTAGTGGAGAGAGAGAGATACTGAAGTCGTGTTCTTATCTGGCTTTAGTCACTGAATGGTACTAATTTTGAGCCAATTGTTAAAAGTGTGTCTAAGCATATCCACTTTTTTACATTTTAAATGTAGAATCCTTAATTTCTCAACAGTATCTTCAGAAGGAGACTTAGGAATTGATACATGGTTTGCGTGGGGGGGACATGTAGTACACAGTGTAAATATAGAGGTCCTTTTAAGGCAAGTGGAACTTCAGAAGGCATCAGACAGAAATTGAGTTTCACCAGCAATAGCATGATCAAGACGGAAAATAAATTGTCTTCAATCTTAAAAGCATCCAGAAGACTATCTCTTAACCTCTGAGAGCATCATTTAATTACCTACAGTGATACCAACTCAGTGGACCACCTATCCCAATTAAGCAGCAGTGCATGCTAATTATCATTAGACTTAATTGCTTTCCCAATTCAGCAACTTCCTTGATCAAGTCTGCCCCAGTTAAGTGGCATTTATTGAACCACCTGAATCTTGCTTTAATGAAACAAAAGAATTTCCCATCTCAAGTTCAGCAAATATAACCTATTTGCACCAGGTCACAGTAGCCAGTTTCTAATTAATTTCGCAAAGCATACACAGAGATTTAGTACAGGAACCGTATCTTCCAATTAAACTGAATATTTTGGTAAAATCAAAGAAGAGTAAGGAAAACATTTCAAATAACAATCAGTAAATGCACAAAAGTTATACGTATTTCCTTTTCCTTCTTTCACAAAACCTTTTTTTTTTACCAGATTAATACTATTAGCTTTCTTACTTTTACATTTTCCATTCTTAAGATCAGTGCCTTAAGTTTAATGATAACATATTCTGAAAAGTAAGTAAGCTATAAGAAAAGGAGAAATTATTCTCTTAAACTCAGCTGTCACTGAGAAATCTATGTGCATTAATCCCCAAGATTAAAATGCAGAGGTTAAAAAAAAACAGATGATTGTAAAATTAGGCACTTGAGGCCCACTCAGAATAAGAGGAAACCTTGATCAAATCAGGCTTACAATTCACATAGGACTTGGAAGTCCAGGGCTGAGAGCAGCCTGGAGCAGTGGTGCTGAACTTATAGCTCAGGTGTTATTGTTTTTGTTTTTTTGGTTTTTTTTAGGACAAAACATATTAACATACGAGTTGTGTTTTTTAACTAAAACTTCAGTATTTTGGTTTAATTGCAGTGTTCACACTTTGCAATAGATAAATGGTTCTTGGGTTGTTGTTTGTGTGTTGTCTCTAAAAAGTCACCATCACTGGGCTAGACAAAGACTCCATTGGAAAAGTTCTATGCTTTGGGTGGTGGTGTACAATAAAAGCACACATGCTCTGACATTAAAAGTTGAGTCTTGGAAAGTAATTGGTTCTACAGGTGGCAGCCATATCTCCTACTTGAATGAGCTCACAGAAGTCAAAAGATGAGTACTTGGAGCTCTCTTGGGTACAGCCAAAATCCTACCTTCCATCCTTCCCACCAGACCAAAAGGGCACAATCGTGAAAAGGAGAAGCTGTTACTCCAATTCTCACTTTTTCTATTTTAGCCTCAAAACTAAGATCATGGGAAGGAAGAGCTGTGTCAGGCTATGTCCCACACACAGTTTGTGCATTTCTTTCCAGTGTAGTAGTACTGTAACTTTGTATTCAAGAAGGAGTGTGGCTGTCAAAGTGGCTCGTGAAGTAAGAGTTGGTGAAAAATGTAGAAGTCCTTCCCCAGGACACACAATGGCCCAGGACAGGCTCACATCAGCAGGGGTTGCTTTTGGTAATCAAAGATCCGAGATCTATAATAAAAATAGAGAAAGCACCAGTGACATCCTGAATAGAAGAGGATAATCAGATAATGGCATCTGTTTCAGTAATACTAAATTAAGACAACTTCTCATGCCAAAACAGCAAACAATAATAAGGAATAATATGGCCATTTTTGTTTTCTTTGCAATGACTTAAACTTCAGATTTGGCATTAGGATTGCAGAATGAATATAAAACATGAAATATAAAGTAATTTACCTTTCTTTCAAGAAACTAGAGTGCATTATATGAGAGTTGATGAAATCTATTATAGTATGGTAGAGTGCTTTACAGGCAACATCAAAACACAGAAAGCACCCTAAATCCTCAGAATGCTATTTAATCAAAACCAATGTTCCTCTAATGAAATTATCTTAGATACAGGTTTTGTATGTCTACTCATAATTGAATTAACCTCTCCAGGCTTAAAGCACAATTGTAATGGAATCATTGATGGTAGAGTTGGAAGGGATCTTAGAGATCACTTATGTCCCACCACTCACTTTATATCTGAGAAAGGGAAACTATAATCATTACACAGCTTAGTTAGAAAACTGCCAAGTTTCCAGTTATTCTCTGCTACTATTTTTGTTACCCATTATACAAACATCACATTCACTGTTTTGTTTTTATCAACATAAGAAAAAGTCAAAGTTGTCCATTACTCTGCCTTCACATCATATCCGCTATTCAGACCCTAAGACGTTCTGATCAGTTGATGTTTTCTACCTTCCAATAGAAACTTCTCTGAGGACAACAAGTGGGGGTTCACTTCTAGACACAGTTGGGTAGTTGGGGAAAGACCAGAGAAATCATGGGCTTCTCCAAGGGTTGGGGAATCTTGCAGTACATATCAATAAATATCTGATTAAGCTTCGGCTGTTTGTAAGATGAATGAGCAAAACAAAAAAAACCCTCTAAACATTGATGCTTGTACTTAAACTAGTTAATTAAAAACATAACATTAAAAACTATCAAGATCTGTCAAAAATAGTACTAATTATAGTTATTTACATGAACTGCTAAACTATTGGCCTCAACTGACAGAACAACACATATCATTAAATATGAGTCAGATTAACTTTGTCGTAAACTGTATTTCATTCGTTTTCTGTCATCAACAATTATTGAGAACCTGCTGTACTACATGAGCTCTCTCTCTCTTCTTTCTTTCTTCACTATTTCCCCCCAGTGCTGCCGTCTTCATTCTTGCATCCACTGATGATGAGGTGGCTGTCTTATGAACAGATTCACTGTTTGCCTCTCCACAGTCATCCTCCACCTTTGCTAAACAAACCAAGTTTTGTCCAGAAACACAGATTTTTTTCTCAGAAAGCATTGTTTAAGGAAAAGACATCTCTGGATCCAATAAACTTAATTTATCTAAGCCCATCGCAGTCATTTCATTCCTTTAGCCATGATCTGTTTAGGAAGAAGTACATGAGTTCAGCTCTAGTTGATGAGATGTGAGGGTAAAAGTGATAGAAGGGATTCAAGAAAGGCTTCTTGGCTCTTAAAAAATTCTCAGGTTGGGGCTCTAAGTTGGCAGTCTAAGTGCCTGCCTGACAAGCTCAATGACCTGGCTTCAAGCTCTTGTACCACGTGACCAGCTGGTCCTGAAATCAGGTGTGGTGGCACACAGCTATAATTCCAGCAATGAGGAGGCTGAGACAGAAAGATCACTAATAAAAACAAATAATTGAAACATAAAAAACAATTTTTAAATGCCCAAAGAAAATTATATTGTTTTTCTTCCTTTTGTTATACCACATTTGTTATCTCCATGATCTAATAATAAGATTATAATTCCTGAAACTAAATGTAGTAACCATCTTACCACCAATGAAGACTAATATATCTGAAGACAGCAGATAAAACTGATGAGTCCTCCTTGATATTTATTTATTTATTTTTGAGCTTTATTAAATTGCTCAAGCTAGGTTATAAAGAAGGTTTGTGGTCCAAACCTTCTGCTTCAGCCTCCAAGAGTGCTATAGTTACTTTCTGCAATATTTATGAGCTGGTGAATTGTTTAACACTGGAGGCACCCAACTTAGAATAATGTGTCATGTAAGAGACACATTCTTATTATTATTTAACCAATTTTGACGTGATTTCTTGCAAGCTGTTGCTAAGTGTACTCGATACAGTTATGAATTGGTTAAGCAACATTATAGAGTCTGACAAATGAGGACTTGTGGGATTACTCTACCTCTTCCTATCTGTCTTAGTTACTTTTCTAGTTGATGACTCAAAATACCCAACATCTACAGTAAAAGAAAGAAATGTTCATTTGGCTCATTGTGTGTAGAGGTTTCAGTTCACAGTTGGCTGTCCCCAAGGCTGAGTGGCATGGCACAGGAGAAACAGTTCATGGCAGGCAGAAGGCAGCAAAGCAGGAGGCAGTGAGCAATGAGCAACACAGAGTGGCTGTCTTTCTGGCCCTTGTGTCTTATCCAGAGTATATACCTAGGCTGAGGCACTTTTAACTCTAGCATGAATCAGTCCCAACATTACGTACTTAACCATACATTAATACTCTAGATCCAGCCATCTCAGAAAAGCCCTCATGACCACATGAGGTCTTCAGATACAAGCTGTAACACTCTGCAAAGGACTCCTTACTTATTCATACAATATAAAATACATAATTCATCTCTAAGCACAGAATTTGCCCAAAGAAATTACAGATTCTGGATGATAGAAAAAATCATTAAGGTCAGAATGAATGTTAAAAATTCATCTGGAATGATAGGCATGAAGCACATAACACTGATATAGATTTATTTTTAAAGTCTAAAATTCATCTCAGAGTCACGAGCCAGAACAGATAAGTGTCCAAAGGCTATGACAGAGTTCTGAATATGACTAATCTGAAATGAAGAAAATAGTTCATTGAGCACAGTTCGATGGAATATATTTTAACACAAAGGAGAAAACTTCAGGCTGTATAAGAATGAAGTGACATTTAAGAAAATAAAGCTAATATAAAACTGTAGTTCACAGTTGAGATAAATTATGCATTCTTGATTTTGGAGTACATTGGAATTAAAACATGCAATGGGATTGAAAGTGCTCTACAGGCAAAAACTTGGCCAAGGAATAGAAGAGGGAGATGGAACCTCTAAGCTTGAATTAGAAAGGTTAAATATTCAAAAGGAATAATTCATAAATTGTACAACTGAATCCAAAAGTGAAGAAGTTGAAAAGGAATGCACCCTGAAAGGGACCATCAACAAATATTGAATGGTCACTTTGTGCCAGGTAGCAGGGTGGGTGTTGGGGACACCTGTGTTTTCTCAGGGCTTTCAGTCAGGTTACTATTCAACAGCTCACACATGCCACCCACACATATGGCTAATGTTAATTTCCAAGGCAAAGTACTGAAAATGAAAATAATGCCTTAACTTTGAAATTGCTTCAGGTATTTATATTGGCTCTATCCCGGAGAGAAATTTTATAGTTTGATGCAATTTGCCCTTTTGATTTTAATGAAAAACTTATTGTTTTAGGGGAATCCGTACTAGCAGATGCTGAAGAATAACCAGATCTGGGAATATTCCAGAAAGTTGTGAGAGAGTGACACTCTTTGCTGATTTACAAAGTCCTATCAGATGTCTTTCCCACACCTGGGGGAGTTTAGCAAACAAAACCTGAAGGTGACATCCAGGTCTGGCTCCAGGTTGGCTCCAGAGAGTCTAGCCAAGATCTGGCTTAGGTATTTGCTGTCCGAGAGGGGGGTCTGTACCTCCCTGGAGGAGGGCTTGAGCCCATGTGTGTGGGTGGCTAAGAGTGCACTCCCCCTCACAATTCTCCATCCATTCTGGCATCTAAATAGTAGTCAAGCACTTAAAATAACATTAAGACAGGTTCCAGCTTGCCCTGCCAGTCAAAAGGAAAAGAAGGAAAAAAATTCAAACCCTGTGTTTCAGAACCCCAAGAGCCTTCTGATTTGTTAGCTTTAATGGTTTGGTGGATTAGAAAAGCAGAAATATAGGGTGAAAAAAAGAAGAAAAGAAAGAGGCAACACATCCATTGAAGCAAATCTAATGGGCCTCTGGGCCAAGGGGGCTGGGGGATTCTGCTACTTGAGAAAATCTTATTTATTATTCTTGTTTTACAATTAAAAATTTTAAAAAGAATAATAATTTCCAAGACATTTTCCTTTTTTGCTATGCTAGTCACATTTCCCAAATCCTTTATCAACGCTGCTCTGCATATGAATGGGCTGTAATTGAACTGTCACATTCATGAAGGTCAGTAACCTTTCATTAGGAAGAATGTGTCTTTCTTGATAAATTATAAAGTCCCTGAGGATTTGAAAGCATATTTTTTTAAAAAATTATTCTACTATACCATGAAAAACAAAATACAGATTTTTCTTTTGCATTGTAAGGGTGGGGACAGGGGCAGGAAAACCAATGTGTTTCAGTATGATTTGCTCTTCTGTGTTTGTTTTTTGTTCTGTTTTCTGGAGGGGGGTATTTTGAACAAGGAGTGGGGAATTCTTTCCACATCTCACCAGCCTTGGCTCTTTGTGTTTTGCAAGCTCCACTACACAAAATTGTCTAATGCATGCTTTTCTTGAGGCCTTCTTAAGTGAAATGAAAAACCTGAATACTTTTAGAGCAGGTTATTCTGTCTGTTCTTTTTTAAAAAATTAGAAATTATGGCTGCTATTCTTTCCCATTATAGTACCTTTCAGTATCTGTTATGGAAAAGACCAAAGTTACTGTGTACAAATAAAGGCCCACCTGAGTCACTCATATTCTGCTTAGTCCCACCCACAACTTAAACATTAATTAACACAGAAAAACACTTAACAATCCCAACTTTGTGTCCCAGATGGCTGACTCCAAAATGACATAGGCTCTGGCAGGGATGTGTGCCTGTGTATCCAAATAACGTGATTTGAGAAAATTCTGAGAATTTTAACCAAGGCTTCAGACTCACACAACCAGCAATAACTCTCAACCTTCTTTTCATTTAACCAATCTTTGGTTCAAACCTATAAACTCTTAGTACCTTTTAATATGCATCAGTGTTTTAAATAAGAAACATGGAAGATTATCTTCCAACTCTGAATATACTCTCAATGTTTACAGTTTTATCAAAATTGAACTGGATTCAAAGACATTATTGCCATTGAAAACTATACAAAGTATATAGCAAGAAACATGAAAGAATTTAAAATAAAAAGTAGGAGCCCAGAATGTTCCTATGTTTCCCTTACTGATAAATTTAACATCTATTTGAAACACTTAAGTCTACAAGTTTCTTTAAAATGTTCACCATCCAATCACCAGTATTCATGTGTACACAAAAATGTAAAAACATGAAACTTTCATAAAAGAAACAAAAGAAACAAGAAAAAAAATTACCAGGGAGATGATATCATTTAAAAAAATTGTAGTGCTATGCACTATATGGAGGACAAATGAAAAATCTTTCTATTATAAAAGCTATTATTTGTCTACTGTATTGTTTAGATTCCAACTTAGAAAACATAACTTTGCTAGACAGTGCAGCAGGAACTTAATCATGGGACATGTTTTTAAAGTGATGAAAAGAATTGAACTGGCAACCATGGAAGGTCCAAAACTTAAACACCAGTCCTAGGAATGGACAGAGTGTGGAAAGATACCAATCCAGGACCCTGGAGGATGCTTGAAGCAATTCTGCTTGTGCCCTGGGAACTGCAGTTGAAAGCCCTGACTACCCTTAGAAACATAACCTAAGGGAAATCAAGCTGAATCCTCAGTCAACCTTGCCAGACTACACATCCAAGAGCTTTAGCCGATAGGCACTGGGACAAGAGCAACCTGCTAGTAGGAGCTGGACCTTCTGATGGGTGCAGCAAAGTCTAAGAGGCAAAGGGACAGAAAAAGTCACCTGACTTCTCTGCCTCTGAACCTCTGTCTCACAGTACCCCCTGGATTCCTTACTTTTTTTTTTTTCTGGAAACAAATTGCAAAGAAGCTCTGGAAACACTGATACAGGCCCAGGCCAGCAGTACAAACATAAGGACACAGAGTGCACTTGAAAGTGAAGTGACAAATGTGTTTGCAGGCAGATGGCTTGCAGTGCCATGCCTATCAAAACAAAGAGCAAAATCTTGAGATGGTGGTATGCTTATAATCCCGGCACTGAGGGGCTGAGGCGGGAGCATTATAAATTTGGAACCAACTAGGGCTACGTAGAAAGTAAAAATTTTGCTAGAGTTACATAACAAAACCCATCAAAACTAGCAAACCAACATGAAATGTATCTAGGTCATGGAATTAAAACAGACCATTAAGGCTGTGACTCCGGCTCAGTGCTGTCGCAATGGGCAAGTTCATGAAACCAGGGAAAGTTGTGCTGGTCCTTGCAGGATGCTATTTCAGACACAAAGCCGTCATCATGAAGAACATCAACAACGGCATCTCCGACTGCCCCTACAGCCATGCCCTGGTGGCTGGGAGTGGCCGCTGTCCCCTCAAAGTGACGGCCACCATGGGCAAGAAGAAAATTGACAAGAGGTCGAAGATCAAGTCCTTTGTGAAGGATTATAACTACAACCACCTAATGCCACAAGGTACTCTGTGGACATCCCCCTGGACAAGACAGTGGTCAACAAGGATGTCTTCAAAGACCCAACCTTCAAGCGCAAGGCCCGGCAGGAGGCGAAGGTCAAGTTTGAGGAAAGATACAAGACAGGCAAAACAAGTGGTTCTTCCAGAATCTCCAGTTTTGGGTGTTTTTTGTTTCTATCATTAAAAAATATTTTTATTTATTCTAAATAAATAAATAAAATAGACCATAAATTATTTAATTCATCTTAATGATCAGCTCAAACAAGTCCTGAGCTATTGTTTATAGAATAAAACAAAAATAATTTTTATACCAAAAACCCAAAATATCCAACATCAATTATTTTCAATGTCTTTAAGAGGAAAAGAGGGCCAGGGAGAGAGCTCGGTAGAATAAGTGCTTCCCTGGCAAGCCCAAGGATCTGAGTTCAATCCCCGGTTCCGGGGGAAAAACAAAATAGGTAAACATCAAAAAGCACACTCCCTAATGTAAGCCTTACCATGGCAGTATCAGCACTTAGTTCACAATTTCCTGAGCTGAAATTCATAATTCCTGTGGATTTCTCTAGTGTGCATTGTGGCTACTAATGCATGTGCAACCATTTAAACAATAGAGGACTTAGTGGTTTTTCTTTCTATTTTTAGTTCTCTGTCTCTCTTGTTTTTTTTCTGTCTTTCTCTGTGTCTGTCTGTCTGTCTGTCTGTCTGTCTGTCTGTCTCTCTCTCTCTCTCTCCCCTGCCTTGGCTGGGAACATCTAAGCTATTCTTTTGGATTGCTTTTTCCTGCACAGATGAGAAGGAATTTATGTGATAATCCAAAAGTGAAGAAACATCTGTCAAAAAAAAAAAAAAAAAAACGAAGCCTTGGACAGAAGCTCAGAATTTCTAAGCTTGGAGAAGACTGAGTTACTCATCTTTCACACCAGCATGGTCTTGTGATGCCGTCCTACCTCTAACACCAGTTTTCAAACTAAAATGCTATAAGCTATATGAAAGTACAAAGTGATATGTGAAGGATAAAGAAGAGTGAAGGGGCTTTGGTGGGGAGCAGAAGAGTCTCCACACGCCCTACTCCTTCCTCAATGATAACAGTTTTGCTAATTAGACTATGGATGTCATGATTGGCTTCTTAAACCTATTCAGTCCTATTCTATCCTTCATCCCAAACTATAAGAAATTGATTCCACCTGCTGATTAGTCCACAAGCCAGTCATATAATTTCACTGTCCTTTTGCTGATTGGTTCACAAGTTCAAGTAGAACCAGTGAGTGGATGTGATTCCATGGTGGGAGGTGAACTTCACTGATCAAGTGAGATTAACTTTAGGAAAACAATTGTGCATTACGCTTCAGTCATAAAGAAGAATGTAATCATGTCACATTCATGATAAGATAAATAAGCCAGACTCAGAAAGTAAAATATTACATATTTACCTTAATATGAGAAATCTAAAATAGAAAGAAAGATGGAAGGAAGAGAAAGAAGAAAAAAGAAAGGAAAGAAAGAAAGAAAGAAAGAAAGAAAGAAAGAAAGAAAGAAAGAAAGAAAGAAAGAAAGAGAGAGAGAAAGAAAGAGAGAAAGAAAGAAAGAAGAGATGATGAGAAACTAAATGGTAACTTCTTGGATAGGAAGAGGGTGAAGAAAAAGGAAAGGAAAGAGACTGAAAACGATCCACACATGTGTGTTATATACATGTACCCATTTCCCAAGGCAAGCATCATTATTTTCTATGATGAAAATGCACCAAAAAGAAAGATAAGCTTTCTCAGCCAGTGGACGTGAACCAGGAAGACGGTGGCCATCTAGCAACTATTAGGAAAGGGATTCTTGGGACAAAATAATACTGGCATTGTTTGTGTAGAGAAAGGGAAAGAATGTCTGAGGCCATTCTAGAACATGCCTAATCTTTTCTGATCTCAGAAGCTGAGCAGGGTTGAGCCCAGTTAGCACTTGGATGGGAAAGAAGGAAATAATTGGGTGAATTCTTTGATAAATTTATTCAACAGCTGGCTTAGGCAGCCCTGCAGCTCACCCTGCCACTGCAAGCCATACATAAAACCCAGTGCTAGTGCCGGCTTGAGTTGGGTTTTCATTACCTGCAGAAGGAGCTATCTTAACTGATCGGTGGCATTCCACCTGTTAAAAGACTGGAAAGTTCTCCTAGAGGAACTCGGAAATGTGCAAATTTCTGGCAGATTCTTCAACTGAAAACTTTCACTTTTCAAATTCTCAGGGAGAATTCTTTCAAAAATGTTCATTTGGGAGAGAAGTGCTAGGAATAGAATTCAGGACCTCATCCACACGAGGTAGGGCTCTATCACTGAACTACATATTCATCCCCTTAACAATAGACTTCAATGTAATGAATTTCATGTTTAGAATTCCCTCCCTTGTTGCATGGGTGTTTATTGCTCCACAAATGCATTGCTACACAAGTTTGCTCAAAGGAGAATCTATATACTTTTGTTACTGGCATTGTTTTCCACTCTTATTTCTTCTATTTCCCTTTCTTCCTAGTCAGTAATAGGGTGAGTGAAATGAATCCGCAAACTCATCTATAAAGCATTTGTGGGTGATCAGAGGACTCTTGAAAGCTAGCATCATAACCTCTATAAATGAATGTCTCATAGAATCTCAGAGAGAACAGCCGGTCCCTGAACTGCTTTTGAGAAGAGGCACCTTCCACAGAACTATTTTAATCACAGCATTTATTTAGCCATGCACTTCACATGCAAGGCCAGCCCTGCTGGCAGAGGCTTTCGTAATGAAAGACGCCTGACTGCAGGAGACAGGTGTTGGGGAACCCACCCTCCATGGTCCATCCAGCATTCAAAGAGCCTCTCCCCAGTCTCTGCTGGGGCCTGGCAGCCAGCCCTTGCAGTCCCCTTCCTATTCTGTGCTGCCTCATGTTTACACAGAGAAAATGAAACTGTTGCCAGTGTTAATACAGCATAATTTATAAGCTGAGAAGAGAACTCAGCATGCATTCCCCTTTCAAGGGAAACACATCGCTACTTCCAGAACCAACTGAAGGGTGGAGTAATTTCTTGGAAACCAAGGTAACTGCTGATTCCTCACACCCTTTCAGCCCTACAGGATCTATCCTACTTTTAACAAGACTGCCAAGAGCAGCTACAGAGGAGATGAATCTCACAAATCTACTTGAATTATGGAAAGCAGGTCCATCGAATGATCCAGCAACAAACCAAAAAGTTCCTTTGACCCCTAGCTGCGAAGGGAACTCAGGACCCCAAAGTCACAGACACGATTTATTAGAGATTTATCATGCAGAATCTATTTCTTACCCATTAGGTACGATTTCAAAAATAGCGAAGAGCTATCTATTGCAGAAGCTAGACATGGACAATAGCTGCTAACCCCATACCGATTCCATAGGATAGATTCCCTTATGACCATCACACATATCCTCCTTTCCTTCTAATAAAATGAAGCAAATGTAATTATTCCTCCCCCTACCTATCTCTAATTAGACTGGATGGATGTAAGAGTGCAGGGCCATCCTTATATCCAGGACAGCAAAAGTGAGACCTCTTAGGGAAATTTCTGGCCATTTCTAATCAAGGTCAAATGCAACCCGCAGATCCTATCCTGAACTGTAACTAAGTCTCTGTAAAACTGGTTTCCTCTCTTTTCTCTAGGTCCTCTGTGACTTTATCTATTTTCTCAATTACTAAATTCATGGCACTTCTTTTAGAAATCTGCCATCCTATGTCTTTGATGAAGGCTGACCACTGTCTTTTCTAGATTTTTCCGCTATACTTTCTTAGACCAATGTTCAAGCTTATCTGCCCTTGGAATCATTTGGTGCTGTATTTAAGCCCTAGGCCTTGGCCCAGCCACATGCTGCCTATCTGAGTGACAAAGAAACACCTACTGTAATAAACTATCAAGCCCTAGATGCCCCTTAAAACATGGGGCCCATAAGCAGCATGGGTCAGTAATGCTGACTATCCTGCTAATCCTCAGCTTAAGGATCAAGAGCCCTGGTGCTCCATGTAGTGTACGCACGAAATGCTCAGAGATAAGCCCTGAAGATCGCTGATGCCTGGGAGAAGTATATTAAAGACCTCCACCTCACGGCCTACACAATGATTCAACCTCGACAGATGTAGACACAACAAACCACCTGAGGACCTTGGCCTTGCTCCCTGAGACCCAACTTGATCCCCAAAATGCACAGGAATGACACCCTGGTGGCAACTGCTCAGTGCGACCTGGAGTTTGGGAAAGGTGATGCTTCATTTCTTCCATACCATTGCTAAACCCCTTGATGTCTTTACATTAAGACATTTCATCTCTTAAGGTCCTATTGTCATTTAAAATTTACAGAGCCTATAAGCCCTTTTCTAGACCATCAGTACCTTACTGGAAATTATCCATTCAATAATTATTTATTGCTATCATTTTTCTAATGTGATGCATGGATGAAGAAAAGGTTAAAACATACATTTTTTGTGTATTTTGAAAGAGTAGTAATTTATTTTATTTCTTTATTTTTATTTTATTTCATTTTATTTATTTTTGCAGTACTGGAGATTGAACTCAGGACTCTGCGCTTGCCAGGCAAGAGTACTGAACCATCTCCCTGGTTCCCAAGAATGGTAACTTTTAAAAAATTTCTTTGCATATTATGGGGATGGAAAAGTTTAAGACAGATACATAAACTGAAGGGCCAGGGCCATGCCTGGTGGTTACACTCAGATGTACCATTCATGTGGAAAAAAAAATTCATAGAAGTGGAGATAGAGAACAACTCCTACTTATTTGGAGCAATTTTCCTCCCCTTGTTGTTAGAATCCCTTTATTTACTAAATTCTCAGCTCATTATTAACCTCATTTTACTAAGAAATCCAATAATCAAATCAGGATGAACATGAATATATTTTACCATGGACATCTTGAAAGCAACCCAGAAGCTTATAAAATATGTAAGTCAAAGAAAACTATATGTCAGGTTATATCAAATGGAATTAAGATAACTACTCTCATTTTGTTAAGCTTTCCAACAGGAGATACAGAGACAGGAAAGCTAAGAAAGTAAATACAAAGTACATAAAATAAATGTACCCTAGATAATCCATGGTTTCCCTAGGCAAACTTTGTTTAAAAAATAAAATGCCAGGTATTGGACAACATGGTCTCCATACATAACTGAATTCACCCTCTGTCTTGATCTCAACCTATCGTGTTTGGACAGTCACGCTGGACTGTTCTCCACCAACCCTTCTTCAAGCAGATTGGACCTCTTGATGTCTCCTAATCCACAGCTCTCTGTGTCTTCCTCACATCCCCCTTAGTTTTCCTCAGTTGTACTGTGTTGAGGATACAATGCTTCATGACCTCAACACCTCACATATTAACCAAATGTACTTTCATGTGTGTGAGTCCATATGGCGGTGAGTCCACAGGCCTTGTCTAAAGCACTGACTACCATAGGAGGGACCTTGAGGGAGGTACTTCACGCATAGTAGAGGAATTACTCCTCTGAGCTAAGTAGACTAAATCTGAACAAAAACTTCTTCCTTATAATGTCCCAAAAGCAAAGCAATGCAATATGACACATAAAACTTTAATGTCAGACTTCATCTTAAAAGTATCATAAGCCTATTTGTCTTAGATTATGAAACAGACCATGAAAACAAAATATCAGAATAACATGGCTTACCATGTGATAGAATAGAGTGATAATTCTAACTCATAAAGAATGTTACTCATATAATACCTTAAATATTCATTGCACAGAGAACTTTTGGGAGGTGAAAATCCTCAGCATGATATTAGAGTGGTGCAGACATATTCTAATATGCTTACCCCAACCCATTGAGTGTGTGTTACCCGTAGCATGAACTGTGAACTGGGATGGTGATTGTGTGTCAGAGCAGGTTCATCAGTGTAACAGATGCCCTTCTCTGTGAGGCACATTGGCAATGGAAGAACCTATATGCACAGCTTGCAGAGGTATGTGGGAAATCTCCCCATTTTCTTCTTACATGGGCTCTGACTCTTAAACTACTCCAAAAAGAAAGCCTGTTAAAATTATAGACTATGATATTACATTCAAAAATAATACATCCTTATGTGATAACAAAATTCTACTGCACTGAGACATCTCAAATGCCTTACTCATCCAGAATGAATGCATCGGGAGCATCTTGCATTCTGATTGCTTTTGAGTTTGGAATTATTACCAGGATGATAACATTTGTGTGTAGTGTGTTCAAGTAGATTGATTATACAGTCCTGGAAAGTCACCATCTCGGAGATTATCCATAGCTTTTGGGTATTGTAGTTTCCAAATACCCTAAGTTCAGTTCCTTCCTGTTTAAATAAGAGATGTCTTGACTCAGTGTTTTGTAAGACATCACTAGTTGATGTTCAAAGATACATTTAGAATCACATTAGGATGAGTTAAATATATACTAACAGTAACAAAAAGAAATCCTGCCCTTCTTTCAGAAATAATTCAAAAGACAGAAGCAAAATGTTTCTCAAATGGATGACTAATTTATTTGAACTAGCTAATGACTTATCATCTTTGCTCTTTCCAAATATCTCAAGAGATTTGAGTGTCAAGAATTTGGAAATTTTTAGACACTGTCACCTACCCAATTTTCTCCCTCTGTCAACAATATAAATATGTATGAATCCAGGATGACATCAAATCCACATAGAATCATAATTCTCTTTCGCACCATTTCAGAAATTAAATCATGCACTTTGCAAGATCTTTTCTACACAATGCCAGTAGGTATCAAAGACAAAATTGGCCTGGAAAACTCTGTAAGACTCAACAACAACCAAAGGTAATGCTTAACACTTACAGGGTCTTCTAAAGGGACAGCAGGAGGATATAACCAGCTATACTGGGACAGTAGAGAAACCTAGATGTAAATTTCTTTTGTTATATGATCATGTAGTATAAATGTTCAAGGTCCTGATTACCATTATTTTATTGCAGTAATGAGGGACAATGTCTTTGTTCTTGAATTGATGCTTAAGTATTAATACATGAAATGCCAACATACAACATGCTTTCACATTGCTCAAGAAAACAACATACAAGGGCTGAGGAGATAGCTCAGCAGTCTAAGTGCCTGCCTGCCAAATGCAAAGACCCAGGTTTCATCCCAAGTGCCTCATGCTGGCCACCATGCTGGCCAGCAACACAAGGCATGGTGGTGCGTGCCTGTAATCCCAGCACTGGGGAGGCTCAGACAGGAGGATCACTGAGCCTGGGCTATATAGTGAAACCCTGTACCAAATACATGAACACACACAAAAAAAGATTTAAAGAAGCAGCAACCTACAAAATGACATCTAAGTAAAAAGCAGATAGATGATAGATGGCAAATATAAAGCAAAGCTGCAAAATTAACAATTGATGATTCTAGGTGACATGGTTTCTCCCACTCTTCTTGGACCTTCCTCCATTATCTTTTTAAAATAAAATGGGGAAAGATTTAAGATAACTCAAGCTTGGGAAGGTAGCATATTGGACACATATATGGGATACAGATATGAAAAGCATGTGGGCCACAGAGCAGCAACTGCTTATGTTACCTGAGAGAGGGATGGAAGGTGCATCAGTCTGGTATGTTTTTGCATACTCTGAAAGATTCTCTAGGGAACATTGTTTCTGCTGCTGCTGTTATTGTTATTGTTCTTAATTGAGGGGAGTCGTTCCTCTAGAATCCACCTTTTATCCTTCCTCTCCAATCTGTTTGGATCATGGCTTCTCTCCATTTTAAGTAGCCAGAAAACTAACCCCGAATACAGTCCTATTTTCTTGTCAGAGAAGTGGGCTCTGGCGCGATAAGACTTATGTTGCCAGCAATTCAATCGTTGGCTGAGTGAGTTCTTTCTTAATATCTGGAAAGAAACAAGCTTTTATAGAGAACTGACTTAATTTAAAGGTTAATTGAAAGAGAAAGATAGTGTAGGAGAAAACAAATACGTTTTCTTGGGCTGGGAAGATGGCTCAGTAGAATAAGTGTTTCCCTGGCAAGCACAAGGGTCTGAGTTCAATCCCTGGTTCTGCAAAAAGAAAGGAAAGAGAATATATTTTCTTCACAAATTTCTAGGTTCATAGTTGAGCCCTCTTTATAAAAAATAAACATATACATTTATATATATGAACTTTATGTGACATGGGAGCTTTCAGAAATAAAGACCCAAACAAACAGGACAATTTGTATATTTTTATGCTAGGTTTTATGAAAAGGTGAGTAATTCTGGAAAAAGCATGTAAGACATCATGGTAATAAACTGAGAAAATTCGGCAATCTTGTTTGTTCCGAGTCCTCTGTATTCCTGGTTTTTAGAGACTAGGAGGTTCCTCTCCCCTGATACAAGGAAGGCACCTCTTCTCCAGTGGTCATGCATCCTGCTGCAGTGGAGAAGGATGAGAGCGGGAAGTAATCTTCCTGGTTTTGCTGTTTTCTCACACTTAGGGGAGAAAACCTCCTGGGAAGCAGCCCAGGTATCCACCAGCAGGTGAATGGGTGAACACACACAGTAGAATATCACCAGCCTCAGAAAGGAAGGAATTCTGACACATTCTAGAGCATGGGTGAAACTTGATGGCATTATGCCCAGTGAATGAGCCAGTAAAGCACAAAGGCTACCTGATTGCACTTGTGTGTTCAGAGAGCAGTCAAATTCATGGGGACAGAGAACAGGATGATGATTGCCAGGGATTGGTCAATGGAATGGGGAGCTCCGTTGGGACAGAGTCTAAGTATAAGGTTCTGAGAACCATTCTGGAAATGGATGGTGGCAGTGATGGCCAAGCCATATGAATTATTTAATGCCACTAATCTTAAAATAATAGAGGGGGAAACTTAAAAATGTTATAATAGAAAATTTGATGTGATGTATATTTTATAGTAATAAGGCAAAAGCAAATAAGACAGGATGGCAAGAAAGCAAGAGAAAGTGTCTCTTTATTTACAGATCTTTGATGTAGTGAAGCTTGCTTGCTTGCTTTAATATTTATGTTGCCCAGAAGTGCTGCATTTCTCATAGTTGCTGGTAGGAAACGTGGATCCTAAGAGAACCAGAGAAGTGAAGAACCAGGGACAGCTCTCTGAGGGCACCTGTAGGGAGACTCAGTGTCCTGCTGGATGGATGTCCCAGCTCACTGTGGGCTGAGTTAGGGCTGGGAGAGGAGAGATTTCCTGGCAGTGTTTCTTGTCATACCTAGTTAGTAGTTGTAATCAACAGGGCTAGGATGAAAGAATCCTGGCTTCTGAACAGAAACATTGTGCTTTAAATTAAATGAGCTTCCTGCTGGGAGCCACTCGCTTCCTTTCTACAGCACAGCCTGGGAAGCAATTCTGAGGCTTCTCTGCGTGGTTAGCAGCATGAGTGACCTTCAGACTTTTCACTTAAAATCCATTGAGGATGATCACACACAGGGTGAAATAAAAGTGTCCATGTCTTCCTCCTTGGCTGTCCTGTTTCCAGTATGTCTCTAGTCTCTGTCTCTCTCAATTTCTCTGTCTCTAGGCTCTCTCTCTACCTCTCTTTCCTTCCCCCTCCCCCTCCTCTCTCACTCAGTCTCTCTCCCCTAAACCCACCTCCAAATGCATTGCCCTTTCTTCCACCTGTCTCAGACTCGCCCGGAGAGGCTTCACCTCCTCGCTCTCCTCTCTCCTGATGAGCAGCGGTCCAGATGGCCATTCCCCAGTCTCCCAGCATGAGTTTGACTGACAGGAGCCTTTGATAAACCTCGGAAGAATGAAGTCATCTCCGGGTCACCCCGGCTGCCTGGCCTTTAACACCCCACACAGACCACCATTATCTGCTGAATAGGAGACAAAGGAAATTAGCCCTGCTTCCCTATCATCCGCATTAATCCCAGGCTGATTTAAACAAGGGACCAATGAGATGCCCTTCCCTTTCCTCTAAAAGGTACAAATGTCAGCTGTGAAAAAATGCAAACAAGAGGCTTTTCTATGTTAATGGCTGGGCTTCTTTGTTCCGGCTTCAAGGAGAAAGTGCATTTCATTTACTGCCTTTGAGGAAAGACTTAACAGGCTTCTTCTAAACAACTTCCTTAACTCTGCATCTCTCAGACCTACTGATAAGTGTTTTTACGCCTTCAGGTTTTCAGCCAGGGAGAGAAAGGAGAAAATGAGTCTGCTTTCCCAACCTTTAGCAGCAGACAATCAAAGACTCTGAGGAGACACACAGCAAGGTTTCCTGCCACATCCCTGCTACAGTGGGGAAGAAAGGCGAATTCCTTTTCCCAACTCATTTCCGAAATACTTTTCTCCTAGAAACTGAATATTCACCCATGGGCAGTGCTCAAAAGCAGGCACAGACACCACGAGCTACCCTACATGTGTCATTCAAGGAAGCTGTTGCTGACTGTGACAAGAGACAGATGCATGAGTATCCCTAATGTAGCCGTGAATGGAATTACAGTAGAAAGGCTTATTAGTGGGAAGGAATTTATTTCACGACAGTTGCATAGTTCCTGCATCTTATAAATCTTCTCTTGAGATGACAGCCATATACCTCCCAATAATGTGCTCTGTTTTAATTCTTAAGCTGTAACAGTTTAGAACTGGCGGTGCTGCAAACAGCCAGAAAGCTGCAGTGAAAGCATCAGAGACATCGAGGCAGTAATGGCTCAGTCACCAGACACCTGCTGGGTGTCAGTCCCAGAAGTCACACTGGACCTTTCAAGGGGTGTTAGTCAGGAGGCTCATCCCACACAAGGAGGCATTGCATTCAACTAAGCCTTACTGTTAAATACGGGCAGGACCTGTGCATGGAAGCAGGGAAGGCAATGGGAGGAGGCCCTCCTAAAAAGAACAGAGGCCCAGGAAAAACTAGAGCCAAGTGTAAAGGGGAATCCCTGGAGTGGGAAGGATATGAACAAATGAGGTAGAATGAATGTAAGGTTCCAGTTGTTCAGAATTTCAGATGTCTAGATGAGGAATTTGCACTGCCTTCCTGTGTTAATCTGTCCTGGTTACACAGCAAATCATCACAGATGGGGTGGTTCAAGCAACAGAATTTTTTTATTCTCACTATTCTGAAATACAGAAGCCCAAGGTCGAGGTACGGGCAAGTTTTGTTTCTTCTGCAACTTCTTTCCTTGGCTTGTACATGTCTGCTTTTTCTCTACTTCTTTATGTGTGAGCACCCTCAGAGGCTTCTTAAAGAGAATCAAGACTTACTACACCAGACCTCCATCCAGCTCAGTGACCTCAGGTGGTCTGAATTCTGTCTGATGTACAGAAAGCTCCAGATAGAAAGTTGAACTTGAGTCATATGTAGGAAAATAAATGCATTTTGAACTTGTAATGTCAAATGACATAAATCAGACACACAAGCTTAGGTATCACATGGTTTCTCTTATATGAGAAACACAAACTATAACTAACACATAGACATAGGAAGATAGATCCTTCTCAAATGGAAAGGAGATAAAGAGATGGGGGAGGGGAAGGGAGGGAAGGAAAAAGAATGAGAAGGAGACTATGACTTGTTATGGCTGCATACCAGCTCCACACAAGGAAAGTCATTTCGTACTACAAACATATGCTAATAAATTTTTAGAAGGTATATCTCCAAATAAGTTCATATTGTGTGTTGATGATATAAAAATATAAATTGGTGGTGAAGGGAGAAGTTTATGCCTGAATATTTCTGCACAATGAGAAGGCCACAGAGTGATAGAAGAGGGGGAATCTGAGAATCCAAAAGTGTTTTAGGAGCTTGGAGTGGCTTGGGGTATAACTCAATGGACCTGCCCTGCCTAGAAGGCGAAATGAGCTGGTTCCAGTACCAGAATGAGAGAAAGGAGAAGGCAAAGAAGGAAGTATCTAGGGAAACTGGACAAACTAAGACAGTGAACCGGGAGGAGGCTTCCACAACAGGCCAAAGATAGAATGAAAGGGTTTGAACTTGATGCTGCAAAGGGAAAGCACAGGATGCAGAATGCATGTGTTAAGGGAAGTTGGCAGAACTCGACAACTACAACTAATTAATTTGCTGGGTAAAAGAAAGGAAAGATGACTTCCAATTCTCCCCAGAGGCTTTGAAAATTGGTTAAAGCCTCCTCCCAGTTCACTGTGTCTTAGTTTGAAGGAAGAACTAAAACCATCAGATACAGTAGAAAGGTTATGCCTTATACAATGTGAGCTCAGACACAGGACATCAGTAGTCCAGCCTCTGCTGTTTTCCGTGTGTGTGTGTGCCCACAGTAAGTTATTTCGTCTCTCTGGGCTTCATTTTCCTCTTGTGTTCTCTTGGGATGATGGAGCTGCCTCACTGGATAGCTTATGTGTTATGGATTATTTACGAATTCAACTATGAGACTGAATTAAAAAAAAAACCATGACAGATTGGAGGAGATGCTTAAGGATGATACAACTTTCAAATTGCAGTGAAAATCTTTTTGGGAGGAAGAGAATAGATTTAGAAAGACATGGGACAATTGTGACAAGAGTCACACTAAACCATGAGATAAACAGGGAAGCTGGGATGTAGTCTTAATGGACAAGAGAACAAGCCTGTGCTTTGATGTACTGAACATAAGTGTAATGCTTGACACCCGGAGCTCAGGATCTGCATTACGAATTAGGACACAACTTTGAAAGGCAGAGGGAGGCCCTGAACCAGCCCAGGCCTACCCATGAGAGGTTTTTTGGAGAACAACAATCTGTTCTTCTTTGTCACAGAAAGTGACGCCATGGGGAAAAATAGAATCAAAGCAAAGTAGAAGAAATAAATTAGCTCTCTGGAAGAAATTAGACAAGGTGCTTGATTTATTCTGTGGGCTGAATTACATTCCCCTAAAATTAATGTGCTTTAGTCTTAACCCTCAGTACCTCAAAATGTAACTTACCTAGAGAGAAAGCCTTAAAAGAATCCATTAAGCCAGATGCAGTCATTTGCTGGGCTCTTAAGTCCTAGTAAGAAGAGGGGATTAGGACACAGGTGTATAGAGGGTCCACATACAGACACAGGCATAGGCAGCCATCCACAAGCCAAGAACAGCAGTGTCATGCTTTGGAGACAATTTGGACACTTTGGTCTCATCGTGTGAAGCCCAGAAAAGTAGGAGGAGAGGAAGCTCTGCTCCTGAGCGCCTGCGTACAGAGCATGGGTTGCTGTGGCAGCCCATGGGGCACATCCTGCAGACTCTTGCATCTCCTCACGTTCTAGTCTTTACAAATAGGCTGAGCGAAATTTGAGGACAGACTTGATCAAATCTTCCACAACATTTGTCTTCCATGAACCATTGCTGGTTAGAAAGTGCCCTTTGTCTCATGTACTCAAAGTGACTTCTAAAAATTGGACTTATCCTCAACACCACAACACCATGCTCTGTCTTTATCATGATTAACTCCATAGAATCACAGAACTACAGGCTATTGTTTAATTGTATTTCATAAGTTTATTGGGTCAACTGCAATAGTTTTATATAAATCCTTGGACCCCATGGAATGTGGTGTGACTTTTTTATTTCATTTCTTAAACTGGAAACTTTGATTATTTGAAATATATATATATATATATATATATGTTTATATTTATATAAATATATGAAATATATGTATATGTTTATATTTATGCAAATATATATATATGTGTGTGTAATTTTTTACAAATTTACAAATTTGTACATTACAAATTTAAAACATTTTTGGTGTTGTATGGAAAGTCAAAAACAATCCTAGTCCAATTCCTAACCCCAAACATGAATTTTCCTATACCAAATGCTACCTGCCTGCTAATTAATTACCTTCAGGGATCAGGAATTTCTCTCCATGAGGCTGCCCCTTTAGTTGCACTGAGCTGAAATCTGTCTCTTTGAGCCTTTCAGTGGCTGACAGCAGTTTATAGTGGCTATTATTTTAGTCTTCCCTGCAGGCTTCTCCACCCTACCCCTCACCTTGCCCATGTCCCAGCCACAGGACAGCAACATCATTTCAAAGGATTTTTCAGGAGAGCTGATTGGAAAGAGCCTGCTTTTCCCTCTTGGGGCTAAGCTTAGTAGAAGACAGACCTGTGCGATGTGCAGTAGTAAGAGAAGATGAAATCTGATCCTAAAGTAGGCAAAAGTAGGGAAATGGGACTGAAGAGAGACAGAGACAGGGATTGTGAGGGGAGAATCTAAACTAGTCATTCTTATAATAGCAGTCAGCCTTTCTACTTCTATCATTTCAGACCACACATCCTCACTTCCATATTCTTATAAATCCAGGTTTCAAATTCCCCCACTGCCCTGGTGGATATGTTTTGGGTGCTTGGCAGTTTGTCAGCTTCTCATAAAATGAAAGCGCTAAAGTTGAACTGAGCGCTCAAGCCACAGTTAACCAGGACCACAAGCTACTTAGTTTGGATACTATAGTCACCCTCGTACCACTGAGAACCCTCAAGGTGAATCTCCCTCTTGCCCTACTTCTGCATGGTAAACAGCACCTTATACATGTTCTGGCTTACAACTGAATGAACAGCTGGTTTTGAGTTAGAAGTCAATTGCAGTCTGCTTAGCTGTGGGTAGGGAACCTCACATTTCTGTCTTGGATATCCATTTGCTAGCATGTATTTACCATGTTAGTTTAACAGTATCATTATTTGTCCCAACCTTTACTCTTGAATAAATTGAATTGGCTTATCGTCTATGCATTACTGTGCTGATGTTATTATTAACTAATGCTCAGCACTTGTCGTGTTCCAGTGCTGTGACATATTACGGCTATTCTCACCACACAGATGAAGAAATTGAGGTAACAAGAAAAAATACAATGTAAGTCACCTATGGTCACGGGGTCAGTAGTAGTAGATTGAAGTTTCAAAACCATGTAGTTCATTCTAGTATCTGTCTTCTTGGCCAAATGGTGGTATTCACCAAACTTAGTGATTTTTGGGATATGGCCAAGGACACTGAGCAAGGCATCCCACCAGCAAACACAGCAAATAACTCAAGGACTACCTTGTTCCAGCAGCCACTACTGTGCCCAATTGTGTGATAATGATCCTCAGAACGTATTATGCAGTGTGTCCTCCTGAAATTCACACAGATGCTTCTAAACTAAATGTGTTCAGCATCTAGAAAGAATCATTTTTAAATCCAATCTAAAATTCTTTATGGGCTGAAATCACACTTCTAGTTCTGTCTCATGGATTTTTCTGTCCTTCCTACCATCTGCACACTCTTCCTTATTTGCTGTCTTTCCACTCTGTCTCTTCCTTTAAAGAGAAGAGCATTTGCCTGACTGTATTCTCTAATGCTTTATGATTTCTAAAGATAATTACATCCTTTGGAAATCCTCTCTTAACCAAAGAAGTCTTTCTAGGTCTAGTTTTCTTGACCCAAAATTTGATGTAGTGCTCTCACTTTGGAAGCTATAGCTACTAGAAAAATCTTCAAATTTTTAACTAATTTAACAGAGACTTTCCATAAAAACAATGACTTAAACTGCTTGGAATTTTTTTCCCTTTTATGAACATAATTTCAATTTGGCAAATTTAGACCTCTACCTTACAATTACGAAACAACAAGAAAAATATGAAGTTATGATACTTAGCGTAAAGTACATAGAAAATCTACAGAGTTTACTGTGATAATTATTTTGATGTTAACCAGGGAATTGTTTGAATAGCTCTAAATTTAAATCTAAAATGTGAAGAAGGAAGTAAGCAAAAATTTGAGAACTATCTGTTGCTAAGATAATCTGAGGTAATACCCTTTGGGAGGCAGAGAGCCCCAAGTCATGTACAGGATAGTAGCCCTGGTAACTAGTTGGACTATTCAAAGACAGGGCCTAAAACTTACTTGGAGAATCCTGATTTAAAGAAGGTCCAAACATAAGCAAAGATGAGCAACACTACCTTGAGTCTCCCAGCTATTAATGCCCTACAGCGGGCTGTGAGAAGAGTGAGCTAGGAACAATCACTGCACCTGAAACTGAGACTGAGGTTTTCCACCTCTCTGCCAGGTTGAATAGAAGGAATTCAATTTGCCTTCTTGGCTCTTGTATAATGGCAGGTAACCTCAGAATAAAGAGGGATTTGAGGGGGAAAGCCAGATTCCCCAAACACACTGCTACACTACACTTTGCTCTTGTCAGATGCCTGCAGACACAGCTACCAACACGTCCCAGGCTGTTCATTGCTATCACTCAGATTCATAAAGCTCCATCTCCCACAGAGCAGAATGAGCGATAGAAAGGCTCCAACTGCTTTCCCTACAAAACTCCATGATGAAATTCCATCAGACAGGAGCCAGCTCTCTGCTGAGTGAATTGAGCCTTTTATCAGTCAGATTTGTATATATTACTGAAAGAGCCAAAGAAGAGAGTTACTGTACACTCCACATATTTTTAGTTCCCTAGCAGTAGTTGCCATTGGACCAAATGTGAAGGGAAGAGAAGGAAAAAATTGACTCCGGTCCAGTGTGTGTGGTGGTGGCTTTTGGTGATCTGCACATTTGGCTGGAATTGTTTCATTCTAATAGCACAAGGAGCACACTATGTGCTTCATGTTCCAAATTTCAGCCTCATTTTGTTTTCCAAATGATTCATTGATAAGGGCCTCTGTGTGTGTGTGTGTGTGTGTGTGTGAGAGAGAGAGAGAGAGACAGACAGACAGACAGACAGACAGACAGACAGAGACAGAGGGAGATAGAGACAGAGAGATAGAGACAGAAAGACAGAGGCAGAGGCAGACAGAAATACATGCATGCATGTAAACTTTAGCCCATCTGATTTTAGATTTGAGACCAGCTCATCCCACTCCCTAAAGTAGCACAGTAGCAACATTTCAATATCGAAATCAGCTGGGAAAATATCACAATCCTCTTATTTTTTTTCACTGACTAGTTATTACAAAAGCAATTCCCTGTGATACAGTAAAAACAAAAACAGAACATAAGATACGTGTATGTAGTGATAGTATCAGTGTCACTGGATTTATGAGCAACAAACTCAGCATTATTGACTTGGTCTCTGCCAGAGTTTTGTGCCTAGAAACAATACTTCCATTTTATTCACTCCCATAATTTTTGCTGTCACTCTCAACTACTTTTCTTTCCACTTCTTTTCAGTCTTTTAGTATCTTAATCATTCAACAAATAGCTATTGAGTGCCTATTATGTTATAGTGATGTATATGGTACAGGAAATAACAATGGAAAAGACATGCATTGTTTCTGCCCTCCTAAGCCTAGAGGATTTTCAATTTTAAAAAAAGTGATACAAGGATTTTTGCTATAAAATCTTTCAAGGTAAACTCTTGACACTAGGAGCGGTCAATACAGAAACTACATCTCTGAAGATAAGACAGGACATAAGGGGCTAAATTCTAACTAAGGGAAATAATCTCCTCAGCAAGACATTAGTAGAAACCGTGTTGTTCTCAAAAGTTATGTTAAAGATAAAGTTGAAAAATGTAGTGAATG
This sequence comes from Ctenomys sociabilis, assembly GCA_004027165.1. NCBI lineage: Eukaryota > Metazoa > Chordata > Mammalia > Rodentia > Ctenomyidae > Ctenomys > Ctenomys sociabilis. The sequence continues at coordinate 7,594 of PVKA01013971.1, read as the reverse complement.
TCTAAGTTTTAAAAATTATTACAGTAAAATACATACTTCCTCTAAGCCTTCTAAAGCTACTCCTCCTTTGAGCACACTTGTCTCATCATTCTTGTGCCATTCTGAAGCAGTTCTTGAGATTGCCTTTCCTCAGTGTCTTTAAGTGCACTGTGGTAGCTGCTTTAATGTTCTGAACTGATTCAAAATTTTTACCTTTCCTGGTCCTTTGACATTGGGAAAGAGCCCAACAGCTGCAGTGTATTTTGACCATGCTTGGTATAAGCAAAGAAAATTCTTGCCTCTTTCCCCTCATAGGTGTATCTGATTTCAAATTTCAGGCTGGCTTTTGATTTATCCCCTAACCAGCTTTATGCATGCTCTTCTAGTTTTCTACTAGTCTGGAAATGAATTGGTCATCTTAATGTGGTCCTAGTTCTTTTGAGTACAGTTTGCATCTATGAAGCAAACAGGTCAATGTGGCTTCCTAGGAGGGCCACCTACATAGGTACCAAGGGCCTCCTGCTCAGAACGGTGCCAGTGTGGCTTAAAGCTGTAGTGACAATGTCTTGATACTCTTGATAATCTTTTTGATTAGGGATCTACATCAAATTACACAATCAGTCTTTGAATTAACCTGTAATTAGTGGAAATATTTGGACATAGGGTTTATATAGAAAGGCATCACTCATGTGCTAATTCTAAGTTCCTGTCTTCCTCCCAGATATAATACTCGGAGATTATGGTACTGAATAGTTATGCATAGAAGTTTAAAAAGTTACATAGCTATTTAAAAATATTTATTCAACAAAAATTTGCTGAGTAAATTCTTAGAAATAGAAAGAGTAAAGTTTAAAGACTTCATTGGCCAATCATATTTCAACTATTTGGTAGCCATTATGTGAAATTACTCATGGGGAGGGTCCTGTCCATGATTATGGAATTATATCAAAAATTTTCTTATGACTGCTTAAAGAACAGGGGTCGGGGTTTGATTCCCTGAGTGCCATGCTGGCGCCATCCCTGGGGTGCCCTGAGACAGTGATTGAGACTGGACATGGTGGCACACACCTGTAATCCCAGCTCTTGGGAGGCTGAACACAGGAAGATCACTATGAGTCAGATCTATATAGTGAGACCATGGAGACCCTATATATCCTGTACTAAAAATATTGTTTTTCTTATGTAGAACACAATACATTGAATGGGAGGCTTGGAAATAGACCTATGTTCAAATACATGTTTCTTTTTATCTTTATGAGTGTTTTAAAACTAGTTAAGTATTTGCGACCTTTGAAATATTTTTCTATATGTAAAACAAGAACAGTAATGCTGTGTTCCTGAATTGTTGAAGAAATTGAATTAAGTCATGTTGGCTAAAGTGTTTATCAGAGCATATGCTACATACTAAGAAGTCAATAAAGCATTTTGCTTTAATATAGTTAGTAGAAAGAATTTTTCTCATGAATCTTTGATAAAAGGTAAAGTTAATTATCAGAATTTAAAAGATTAGCTTTCTCCAGACAAAAGCATCAGAGGTGTTTTCCTATCTCCTTTTCTTCATATTTTCACCACTGGCCAACATTATGTCTACTGGCATGAAAATTTTTCTCCTTAAATTGGTCTTAGATCCTATTTACTTCCAGGAACATGAGTCCTGATAAATTTCACTCATATCCCAATAATTTTTTCTGATGTGTGCATGTGTGTGTGTGTGTGTGTGTGTGTGTGTGTGTCTGTGGCCATGAACAATTTTTCAGTTTCCAAAGCAAAACAAAGTTAACTCACCTCCCATTCCCCAAATTATGCCTTTCATTCTTTCTAGACCTCAACAAATTGAAATCTAGAGTTTAGTCTAAGTTCTATTTCAGTCTGTTCCAATCATTTCCATATCACAAAACAATCACTGTTGTCATCAATGCCCTTTTAGCCAACATCTGCAATGTATTTTTACCTTTTCGATTTAAATCTTCATCAATTATGGTGGATTTAGTATAATTCTAAAAAGAAACACTATCATTGTATCCAGTTTTCTAGTTACCTCCCCCCCCCTCTTAGGTTTCTGAAAGGTTCATAGGAGGCTTCAGCTATTTTGGTCTGTAACAGAAAATGAGATTACAATCAGGTCACAAAGATGATGCCACACTCCCAGAGCCATAGAGCCCGCTAGTGTCCCATGGGGAAGGAAGTCAGACCCTGTCCTAAGTGCTCATCCTAATTATGTTTCTATTGCTCTTCCTCACTGCTACAGAGAGCACATGTGAGTATGAACAGAAACCAGAGTAAGCATTGAAGAAATAAGTTCCATAAATCATGAACACTTCTATATATTTATTATAAAACATTTTTATATGCAATCCCCTAAAAACTCACTAAAGTAGCTTCTCTTTACAGAAAGCGAATGAGGTTTCAGAGATTGCCTAACTTACTCGAGATCATATTTATACCTGAAGGAGCCAGGATTTAAGCCCAAGTATGCCAGTCAACAAAGGTGGGGGAGCTCTTCCCCAGAAAGTCACTGCGCCCCCGTCTTGCCATTCACTTCCCATCTAGACATCCTCAGCTTTCCTTGTCCAGAACTGAGAATGTCTCAAGTGAGCTCCTTTTTGAGGATTCCTGAAGGACAGAAGATATGAGCAGAACTAGCTCCAGAAATAGCAGTGTCCCAAGATTTATGTTTAGATGATTTCACTGCTGAGGACCGTGAAAAGTCTGTGTATGTCGTCTCTGTCTGTGTGTGTGTGTGTGTGTGTGTGTGTGTGTGTGTCAAAGAGAATGTGTGTAGGGCATAGAAAGTGTGTCTTCACCTAGTAGTGTGTAAAGAAAAGCACGTTAATACACATGCACACTGTCTCCACTACTTGGCCATTCCTGAGACCCAACATTGAACACCCACAATTTAGAGAGAGGAAGCTTATTTGGGCTCATGACTCAGTCCACACTTGGCTGGCAGAGTGCAGGAAGCAGCTCACCTCATGGCCCACCTCTCACGGTGTGTGGAGAGGCGTTCTAGGCCATTCTCCCAGTGACTTGCCTCTAGCAGCACGGACATCACTTCCTGGTAGCAAGTCAGCCTGAGTCAAACAACCCAGTCAACTTGCAAGGGCCTCACCGATGAGTGCGTGCCTCTTGAAGGACAAGTAGATATAAACTGAAACACATGCAGATACAAATTCTATCTCCTGATGATTATCTGCTTAGAAGTGACGTGTAGGTTTTACCTTAAATAATAAATACTACCAAGATACAGAAATCTCTTAAACATATAGCATGACTTCTCTGCCTCATGAGCAATTTGGGAGTAAAAGTCTATAATCATCATGGCTCTGGCTTTTGTTTGTGTTTTTCATGTACTGTAATTCAAAATAAATTTCTTATAGCCAAACTGAAAAACAGTCTCATGCTCGCTGTTATTCTATGCAAATGTGGCTCAGGTGATAGACAGAATTTCAGTGTGGATACTGACATTAGCCAAGTTAAAACTTTTATGTGGAAGATTCCAAGCCTGACAGAAAAGGAAAAAAGCAGCTTACCAGCCTCACATGCATGTGTTGAGGGAAAATAAAATAAAATGTGCAGAGACATTTGCTAATCTTATTTATTATATTATTATTATTATTATTATTTTATACAGGATCTTGCTATGCAGTTTTGACTCATAGTGATTCTCCTGTACCAGCCTATCCAGCACTGTAATTACAGGGTACACCTGGGATCCAGGAACTGCATAGCATGCAGTACTGGGAATCAAAATTGGGACCTTGCCCTTGCCAGACAGGTGCTTATGCTACCAAGCTATCTCCCCAGCTCAGCATTTTGTTTTTAAAATTAATTTTATTGAGAAACAAATAACAATGAGACAATTTCAAAACTGATTAGTAGGACAGTTTCAATAATTAGTACATTGCATATTGTTGTCTTTGTAGTGATTATTCAGAGCACAAGATGCAGACATGATATCCTGTCCACAAACACTGTTAGAACAAATCTTTCTATTCACTGAATTAAGAGAAAGTAGCTGTATATCTTATCCTATTTTATATACAGATACAAAATGGTCCTTCTTTTATATCCCCCTTTTTTGTTTAGTTTTGTTAGAGATGGATATTTCATTGCCATTTAAATATTGTAGGTCCATGAATTCAACAAAATATTGTAATATAGTCCAGTAGCCCGTAATAGTATTGGGTTATCCATAAGACTGGCAATGTCAGAAGTTGTTGACTTGAGTCTTTTACAGCTCAGCATATTAATATGCCTTTACTTTTTATACCTTGCTTTTATACTTTTCATACCTTGCTTTTATACTTTTCTGCTGGATGGTTAAGACCAAGATAAAGCAAGAACTATATATATAAGAAATGTAACTTTCATACCTGACAAGGTCAGTCAAATCCCCCCAGGATTTATCCTGAAACCCTGTTCCACAGTGTGTAGAGCCTTTGTCAGTGTCAGCCATGTGGGTGAGTCACGGCCATTGCTGCATTTGTTTTTTAATAGAGACATGGAGAGCTCCAGTGAACAGTAGACCCTCAACACAAGAAAAAACACTTTCTTAGACTGTGTTCTTCATTCCTTGTTTTTATGTCTTTCTGTAATCCTGGGCTGAAGATGTGAAATTCTTCTATGATTTTATATGCCAACCCCAATCCCCAAAGCTTCTACTTCTTACTGTAAAATAAAGAGGTAAAGCAGGAGACTATAGAATACATGGGTTACCAGCCACACAGACCTGAAAGTCTCACAAAAATGGTCAGAGCTATATTTATGTGGCCAATAGAACCACACAAAGGAAAACAGGGAGTAAGCATTTTTATGGTTTTTTGAACTGAGTGTGTTGAAGTAAAAACAGCTTCATAGATATTATATTAGCGAATTTCCATATACTTATTTTTTCCTGAATTCAACACATTGATGGCTTTATGTAATTTCAGCTCAAAATGGCTTTTACACAATAAACTACAATGACTCCTTATACCTCTGTCTACCCCAGCTTCTTTTGCTGTAGTTTTTACAGCTATAATTGCCATCTGATAGTCTACATCTTTTATACCCTTTTTTGTTTTTATCTGCTTCTGAGATGTATGAACCATGAAAGCAGATTGATTTAATTGATCGCTGTACTCCAATGCCTAGAGCAGTACTCCATGCTTGACAGGGACTCAAAAATATTTGTTGAATTAAGTACCTGTGAAAAGAAGTGGGACCATATGGAGTTGGCACAGTGTGTGGACATGCTGTTTTCTGATGTCACTTGTTCTCACCTAATTCTGCCCGAGGGGAACCTTTTCAGGGAGAAGATCTTCAGTCCAAGTTTCTCCCCCTTCTTTCTTCTGTTCTCTGTGTAGTCGGCACAAAAGATATTGGAGTTCAATTTGCAGAGAAATGCTATAGATAGAAATGATAATGTCCCTTCAACTTAAAAGGGCTGAGCATGTTTTGAAAGTGTTTTATGAACTGGAAACCTTTCTATGAGGTATTCCACCATAGCCCCATAAAATCGTACACCCTGCTGGAATTCCATCCTGTTAAACTTGGCAGGGCTTCCTCCCTCAAGTAATGAGTTCGATTCATGTTTTCATTTAAGTTCATATCCAGATAGAAATCACTGTCACTGACATAAGCAATGATTCACAGAATTCCCAGGCACTCAGGGCTTAGGACGGAGGGTTTAGAAGCTGAATGCCAAGTTGTCCTTTTCACAAGGGGGCTCTGCAGTATTTCTGTCGTACATACGCCTGCCCCCGTGCCTGGTCCCACGGAGGTGCTGGCTAAATGGGCTTCCGGCTTCTCTCTCAACTCAAGCTGGCCTTCTAAAGCCTCTCAGGATTTCCTGTGGTAATCCTTCTTTAAATCCCTCTGAGAAAGAAACAATAATTGCTTATTTTTGTGCAAGAAGAGAGTTCAGAGACACAAGTGGTTTTAGTTAGGAGTTCAGTAAATACTTCGACAGAAATGAGAAAGATTTCACTACAGAGACCTAGTGGCTCAGTGCTAACTCAAGTGAATATTTTCACATGGGGGAGAGGAGCAATAATCAATAGCACAAGGAATGATCCCTGCCCTTTGGTGCTGCATCAAGTATCTAAAATCTTATGCCATTGGGTTATTGTCATGTGAAGGGCCTGAAAGGAACCTTATACACACTACGCAAGTGCTTTACCCTTAAGCTCTCCCCACCCCTTCACTGTTTGTTTTTTAAGTGGTATTATAAATGAATAATTGATGGCATGGCAAAAAACAAATATATATATATGTGTGTGTGTGTATATATATATATATATATATATATATATATATATGGTATATATTTATATATTTGATATATACATTTGATATATATTTGATATATATACTATATGTAATATATATATATACCTATATCAAGAGTATCCAATGAGTGGAAGTCCGCCCAACCTTCTGGCCCATGGGGAATCTCACCTGATGTGCCTTGACTCTAATACTTCATGGGAACACCTGGAGATTCTGAGCAGGTACTGCTGAGTTTCAGCCCAGTCCCATCACACTGTTGTCCTTAAGAGCACTGCACACAGCTCACTCCTTCCCAAGCCATATTTTCAGGTCTCCAAGAGCCCTCACTAGAGAAGAAAAGTCAGTTAAGCCTAAATTTCCAAATTAAAAGAGGAAGGGTTGATTTGGGGAAATAGCTCAGCAGCCAAGCATCTGCCTGGCATGGCAAGGACCTGGATTCAATCCCCAGTACTGCATGCCATGCCAGCCCTACGGCATGCCAACCACTGAAACTGGAAAGGGTGATGCACTCCTGTGATCCCAGCCCTAGGAAGGCTGAGATAGGAGGATCACTATGAGTCTGAGCTATGTAGTTAGACCTTGTACTAAATAACAAATAAATAAAAAGACAAACAAATATTTCTCCAACTCTAACTTGTGATCTTAGGTTGTTAACCATCCAGAAGAAAAGCTGATTAGTATCCTGCAGCATATGCGATTCACTTTGCCTTATCTGACTCAATTGATTTTACTTGTTGTACATTTCCTTTTGTATTTCTGCTTTTCGCTTGTTATACTAGGGAGACTATACGATATTTACACATGTGTGTCTGATTTATTTCACTTATGAGTATATCTTCAAGTGGCATCCACTTCCATATAAATGCTTCAAACTTATCATTCTTAATGAATGGGGAATACTATATATTCTATATAATACTCCATTATATAGAAATACCACATCTTTTTCAACCATTCCTCATGTGATGGACATCTTGGTTGTTTCCAAGATTTTGCTATCACACATTGCACTGCTATAAACATAGGTACACATATATCTCTATGATACAATGTATCCAGATCCTTTGGGAAAATTCCCAGTAGGGGGATAGCCTGCTTGAATGGGATTTCTGGTCCTACTCTTTTGAGGAGTCTCCACACTGACCTCCACAATGGCTGTACCAGTCTACATTCCCACCAGCAGTGGAGAAGCGTTCCCTTTTCCCCACAACCTCTCCAACATTTGTTGTTGGTTGATTTCCTTATGATAGCCATTGTTTCTGGAGTGAGATGATATCTCAGTGTTGTTTTTATTTGCATTTCACGAATGGCTAGTGACAAGAGCCTGAGTTCAATCCCTGATTCT